>VNJR01006238.1:0-56216 GCA_008042585.1 Drosophila punjabiensis | reverse complement strand
TGCTACGCGAGCAGTTTATTGCTCTGATTAACGAGATCATTGCCTTCATCATGAAGTACACCGATGTCATCATCGATATCGAAAACTCACCGGACAGTTTGGAGGATAAGATCAACAAGTACGACAATGTCATTGTTAAGATCCAGGAGTGCGAAGGTCTCTTGGCCTCCGCCAATGATAAGGGCCAGAAGATCGCCTCCGAGGGCAACGCTGCGGATAAGAACAGCATTACCGAGCAGTTGCAGTCCCTGAAGAATCAACTCCAGAATCTCCGCAAGGCGGTGGAGTCACAGCGCCAGAAGCACCAGCTGCAACTGGAGTCGCACAAGAAGATGGCCGCTGATCTAAGCGAGATTCTGGATTGGTTGCACAGCCACGAGGGAGAGGTCAAGTCCCGTCCCCTGTTGGATCGTGATCCCGAGTCGGTGGAGCGAGAGCTACAAAAGCACCACAACCTCAGCCAGGACATTGAGTCGTATTTAAACAAATTCAATAAGATCAACGATGGTGTGAAGACCGAAATCGGCATGCCCAGTTCCCTCCTGGAAATGCTCTCCGAAGGCAGGTCCCTGGTATCATCCCTGCCTCACGAGCTCGAGGAGCGTGAGAAGTACTTGAAGAACAACCGTGACTCTCGCCTGGAGTACATGCAACTGGTGGCTAAGTTTAACGACTGGGTCCACGAAGCCGAGTTGCGCTTGCAAAACAGTCAGCATGGCATTGACTACGAGCATTTGGTCCAGGATCTTGACGAGCACAAGATCTTCTTTGGCAACGAGGCGCCCATCCGTAATCTGGTGCATAAGCAGATCCAGGAGGCAGCCGACAAGATCTGGTCTTCTCTGAACAATTACGAACAATCGGAGCTCTCCGCGGAGCTGGCCCAGTTCCAAACCAAGTTGACCAACACACTGGCCAATGCCAAGACGCAGCAGAGTGAACTGGAGAAGGAGGCGGAACGCTGGCGAGAGTATCAACAGTCGATCGACCGTGTCAAGGCAACCATCGAGCGCACCAAGTTCAGCGATGAGCCTGTCCAGAATTTGGCCGGTCTGCACTTTAATATCCAGAAACTGTCCCACGCCATTGGAAATGTTCAGGTGAGTTTTGAGGAAATATAGGAAGATATAGAAATAATTTAACTAATATAAGAACTAGCAAGGTGTAGTTAAGTTTCAATATTTGCAGACTAGATTTGCAATTATTTTAACATTAGTATGCTTAATTTTGGATACTTAATTTTTAAACAGATAAAGCAAATCTAAAATTACGCATTCTAAGTAGAAATCTGTTTAGATTGTTGACGACACAATAAGTTCTTTAAGTAAGCACAAAATATCTGGCCGCTTTGTTCATATAAGTGTGCAACTGAAAGACCTGTTTTCCCCAAAAATGACACATTGCACAAGGATGTGCCACAAACGGCAAACACACAGCCTCACAACCACACATACATATGTTAGTCGGCAAGTGCGAATATATCCACTTGAAAGCAACTTTATGGCGTGTCGACACCCAATCCAAATGCATTTGCTTTGCCGCTTTTAAATACATACTACGTATGTATGTATATATTTCATTCTCATGGTTTTGCCGGCCGGCAAAAGCAACAACACACTCACTTTCGCTTGCACTTGCCAGAGAATGCCTCTCTTCGAGGCCCCTTCTCTCTTACGGCTGGAGTGGGTACTCTCTTGCTTTGAGCAACTAATAGTTGAACTATTGAACACGCTATGTGTGCCCATTTGTTTACTTTCGTAAGCTTTTACCTTGGGAACTCATTAAACTTTTAACCTACTAGTTGTCCGCTGCTGTATTTTTGCCGCTAGCTTATCGTTCAGCCTGTCAAACTTCCACTTTGATTATAATTATTCAAGGCACAAGCTCGAATTTTATGCTCAACAAATACAACAAAAAGTATACATATCAGCTGTTGTTGTTGTTATTTGCCGACGTTGTCGCCGAACGAATTAAGCTCATGACATCATCGGCAACACTGTATCAGGCAACCAGTTTTAAGCCAGGGATGGTCAGGCAGCTTAGATTGTACAATGTAAACTTTCATGGGTCGCAGGAAACTACTGTTTTTGGGGTATAAACATTATCATTTGCGGGGTAATTTTATAAATTACGGTTTAGTTTTTGAATTAAAAAGTGTTAGCTAAAGTTGCCATTTAAATGCTTAAAATTAAAATTTAATAATAATAATAATTTCCGATAAATTTCTAAACCTGTAGATACCAAAAAATTTATTTTCTATCACGGATCTATAGTCTATTTGAAGCCTTCACTTCACCTTTAATTTTAAATACTATACAAGCTTTTTAAGGGCTTATTAATTTTTGGGGCTAGCCTGAAATAAAAAATACGTGACTCGAATCCATGATTAGGTTATATTTAGTTTTATTTCTTTGATAAATAAATAAGATGGCTTAAGTTCGAGACGGCTTAATAAATCTTAAATTAATTTGCAATTTCAGCATTTTAAATTTGAAATCTCAAGTGAATTTGATAGGAAATAAGCATGTAAAGTGTTATCTTTTTTCGTTCTCTTGTATAGCCCTGGTTTCTGAGTGAGATACTGAGGTATGGCCGCAAACACATGTTAAGTGTTTCCTTTTATTTTGTACTTTTTGATGAGCGAGCTTTAAGAGCACCAGTGGCCTCTCTCTCTCTTTAGCACTCTACTCGCTCTTGACACACAGCTGTTTGGTTGTTGTAGCTCTGAGCTTGTTGTTGTTGTCGTTGGTTTGTAGGGCATGCCGGCTGGAGAGGCAATTAACCAAGGTTTCTGTCGATGAGAGAGAGAGTGACGTGTTCACCGTGGCGTATGCGTGATATGAGCGAAGCCCAACTTTGGCCGCCCACGCCGCCCAATAAATGCGTTTGTATAGATGGAAGTATGTATGTATGCATGTATATTGCCAAAAGTGCTGCCAAGTCGAAGGAAAAACGTGTTTGCCTGAAATCCGACCGGCTTTTTCGGTTCTCTTTGGTCTCCTAAGAGAACCTGAACGGTGGAGAGCGTCAGCAGCGATTCTAACTCGTGCTTATTTGCCTTTGGGGCCCGTTGGGGTTTTGTGTTGAGTTTGGTCGAGTTCACTTCCAGTTGAGACGTTTATCTGTGCGGTTGCCAGCGTGTTTTTGTTTTTTACTCGCGAATCGCGCATATATGTATATATTATATGAAAGAGAGCAGAAGGAAGAGAGAGAGGAGCAATTGTTACAGTTTTGTTAAATTTGAATTACTCGTTTCGTTCGTCGCCGTTCTAATGTATAAAAAATAAATGCAAAATGCCATGTGCTTGAGGCAAGGCGCAAATTGAAATTGAACAACGAAAATACAAATAAAGCAGAGAAACAAAAACAAAGTGGCAAATAAATAGCAAATAAAATCGAGGCAATAGCCAGATAGACATCAGTATCGAAAAGCAACAAAATAAAAAAAACGGCTAACGTCATCAGCCATTGAAATCTATAAGAGAAACCCAAAAGAAATACAACTAAACTAATAAAAAGCCAACAAAAGGAGGCTACACTTGAGGTAGTGTGTGTATGTGAGAGTGTGAAAAATCTATAAAATTTTATCCGATTTAAGCAGGGCTTGCCATTCAACTCTTTATTTTTTTCTTTTAAAAACCCAGGCATATGCCAAAGTTCAACAGTGCTAACACTCTACAAAATACATCGCCCTGTTCCAATACCTAAATACTTGCTATAATTAAGTTATTACGTTCTTCATATATTTACTTAACATAAATCGCGATTCAGGAATCTGTGTTACGTCAGACTCAAAAGACATTGAAATCGAAATTGTTGTTTACAGAGCCAGACCAGCGACTTGACGCTCGTCAACCAACAGGCCCAAGCCCTCATCCGTCAGGCGGACGCCCGCAATCGTCAGCTAATCGAACAGGACAACGCTGCCTTGAACCGCTTGTGGCAGGATCTGGTCCGCAGCTTGGAGCAGCGACGCGACAATCTGCAACAGTTGGCCGAACACTGGGACGGATTCGAGAATAGCCTGCACGCCTGGGAAAAAGCACTTGGTCGCATCGAGGATAAGTTCCGCAATGTCGATCCAACTGTAAGATCGCGTCGTCATTTGGAAGATACGAAGAATGCCATTCAGGTGAGTTTGAGGACATGTTTACCAGGATTTTATACAGTTACAGTTTATAATTTTTTAAATATTCAATTTGGGGGTATTTTTATACAAATACTTTACTTTACTTAAAGATTTATTTTGATTGGGGGTTAATGACCCTTAATTAAAACAACATTAAATGGATTAGGTTTTATAATACTTATTATCGTTTTTTAAATGCCCCATGATATATTTTAAATATATAAAATAACGATTTTAAATTAAACTTGGTATATTTTTATAAAATAGCAAACCAATCTCAGAGATACCACGTTTTTTTTTAGCTGTACGCAATCTATATTTGTATCTTTGGGTATATATTATGCGTGCGACAGCCATTCATTCATTTAGTTTCGTTATGGCAAAACCGCCCTCCCTTGGGGGCTTATGTTTGTCAAATATTTTTACCAATACGCAACCATATGTAAGAGTCTCGGATATATATGTACGTATAGGCATCAGCACCATGCCGACATCAAGTTCATGGTCACGTTGGGGCTTGGAGCTTGCGCTCTCTTAGTTTGAGAGCCCGCTCTCTTGCTTTCTGTGCCGAGCTTCATAGAAAAGCTAAAAACCAGCTGAGTGTCGGCTCTGGGGCAGCTCCAAAATTGATTTAATGACTGTGGACTGTGTTTGTTATTTTGTGAATGATTAGCACACGGATAGCCACTAAATCACAGCAATGAACAGAAGAAGAAAACAACACTTAAACTTTCAGTTTCTTTAGACTTTTCGTTTTTAGTTCAAAACAAAAGAGAACCAGTCCCACGATGATTGATGACCCATAGAGGTTTAGGATTTACAAATTTGCTGTATTATTTTAATGTAGTATTACAATCTCAGGGTGGCAAGTCGAGAGAACGTGATTTACTGGATCCAGTAATGTGTATACTTTCGCATTAGTTATCAGCAATGATTTGAATGCGATTTTGTTGTTGGGTGAGATCATTGTTTAAAGCGATAATAGGCTGGCGTTTATTTTCGATTTGTATAACTATAAATAGTACAATTATAGTTGCTAAAAACACTACAATGGCAGACTTTGAGGTCTCATTTCAATTAAAGCAATTTTCAGCCATAAAAGCTAGGCCCGACCATATCGAACTAACGATGTTGTCATACATGTGCCGCCATATAAAGACGGATCAAACACACCGAAGATAAACAAAGCAAAGAAAAAACAAAGTAAAGGTTTTAATTCTGTCTCTCCAAATGAGACCATAAAATAGATTTATTTATTGTATTTTTTTCTCAATTCACATTTATCATTAAGTTTAAAAACTTCTGCTTGATCGAAGCTAACATCAAGCTCCAAAAGCTTGCCAAGTCAAATCAACAAATACAATGTTGACCTTCCTTAAAGAAACTGGTAATGAAATCAAAATTGCGAGGGTTTTGGGGGAGAGATGGCTCTCTATATAGAGGAAACTATCAATCAAATATTTCATTAACTAATAAGTACTCTTTTCTATTTGACAGGAATTACGTGAAGAGTCAAATCAACTTAAATCATCACAGAAAGAAATCGAGGCGCTCTCTAAATCCATCCTCACATTCCTTGGGGAAGTACACAAACCCTCGGCGGAGGCCATACAGGCCAAAGTGGATAAGTTAGTGGAACAGCAAGCCAAGTGAGTACCCAAAACAATTACCCAAACCCCAGATATTATAGGTTTAACTGAGCGTGACTCTGGGGAACTGTAAGGCAAAACAAAACACAAATTAAACACAAAAGTTCCCTCTCTCTGATCGAAACGCTTAATTCCGGATATCGAATTGGCTTGCATATATTATCAGAGGCTGCCAAACTTGTTGCCTAATGAAAATTAATGCCAATTGAGAGAATTTAACTGGTTACAGTTGAATAGCTGATCATTGGATCTCCGCTCTACGTTCCTTTCATGTTTATATAATAGTTTGATGGAAATTCTTCTAAATTTTCATAGTTATAGTGATGTTCTTTGAGAAAACAGCTTGTGTTGCATATATATTCTCCAGAACCCGGCTGTGATTCACTCAACGGAACCACTTTAAAGGGAGGCTTTTCATGCGTTCATAGTTATTTTTTTAATTATTGCTCTAAAAGACATTTTTTGTGTGGCTCAGCTTAGGTTGCTTGACTTGTTCGGCCCTCGAAATGCCATCTTATTGTTATTGTGGAGCCGCAAAAACTGACGTCAGACCAACTGTTACGCTTCGTTGTGGACGATTGTTGGTGTTTTTTGTTGTGTTTGTTGTTGGATTGTGGTGTGCGCGTTACGTAAGCCGGTGCTTAGATGTATTTTTAACGTCGCTCTCATCTCTCCATTGCCCCGAAATATAAAAAAAAAACATTAAGCCTTTAATAATTGTTCTGGGAATAGATTCTATAATATTCTAAGGGAATACTCTTTATGCCTATTTTTACCTCGTTTGTTTTGCTTATTTTCTTGTCAAAGAGGGGCTATCCCGTTCTTGATAGAACTGTGCCAAAGCTTCGGCCTTATCAAAGGCGATAGCGCAGACATTTGTATGTGCTTTGGCGCTTCCCGCTTCTGTGGCTTGATAAGCGACGTCGAACGAATTCCTCCGCCGTGCTCTTGCGGAAATACTTGATGTATATATATTTCTTTATTATTGCCTGGCGCTAGAAACAGCGAAAATCTGTGCCAATATGCCAATTCATTCGTTGGCGTATATTCTTTAGCCGAATCTTTCGGATTTTCATACGCTAATCGCAAGCAGTTGTTGCCATCACGTGCCCAGAGTTGCCGGCAACATGTTGCCGCAACATTCTTGCATGTTGACAGACCGCAGATCTCAGATCACGTAGGCACACACATTTAGCTCTCCCTTTTGGCCTTTCTCGCTGACACAATTTCATGGGTATGCCCCCTCTTTTGTTGTGTTCTGTTGGTTCAGTCTATTTTGTTTTATTTTTACACCCAATTTGTTGTTTTCATGACAGCAGCAGCGGCGGAGGTCTGCTGCCCGAAAAACGAGCAGCAGCAGCTGTTGTTATAATTTTCCCGAGTATTTTCCTTAAACCGCAATGTGCGTAAGTTTTTTAAAGGCTTAAAGCGAGTGAAAAGATAAATGTTTTGAAGGCTGCCAAAAAGGCGACGTCTTTCATTTATCAAATATGCATATTTATTTATTTGTTGACACAGTTAATATTTGTTTTATGAACATTTCCTGAAAGAAATTGACGCTTTTATTGCCTTCATTAGGAGGTTTGACAAATGATTATATTTCTGGATCCACGAAGCATGAAATTTGTACTATATTTTCTTCTTGCCATATAACACGATCATTTTCTTCCTTAAATTATTTTCATTATTCAAATGCGACTCTCCAAAAACTAAACAAGTAAACTATGCCATCATCAGGCCGAAAAGAATGATCTAATAAATATCTCCGAGCGGCAGGCGGCATGTCATCGATAATTATATAGTCACAACTGAGATATATCTACATATATTATATATCCTTAAAGTGCGACGCAAAAATTTCAATGCATTTACACACTTGAGATATAAATACAACATGGTTCCGACATGCAAAAATCTAATCAGCGAAAAGACATTAAATATTGCGTAAGCCTCTTGGGGATTTTATAATTTATTTATAACAATTGCTGACATTTCGCGTGTGCGAAGTCAACAATTAACTTCATTAGCAAATAATTTTGATTTTTGCTTAAATTTTACTTTGAGATATTTCATGAAATACTCGAGAGAGATCATTCTCGCTGGCAAATAGGCGAAGCAAAATGTAAACAACTGTTGAAAATCATAAAAAAGAAATAAGTAAATAAAATGGCAAGTGAAAATTATTTTTTACTCGAGTCGTTGGGTGACTTCATCGTTGAGAAACGCTAAAAATTAATAAATACAAAAAAAGTAAAGGTAAACGACAAGCCATGTGTGCAAATTCATTTAAATGGAATGGTAATTGAACTATGACTGAATCATCGCAACTTTTACTTTAAAAATATTATCAGGATTATCAAAACAAACCCAAATTTAAGCAGAGATTTGCATATGCATTTGCATTAACAATTTGTCATTTATAAATAAAAAGAGAAAATCAAAGGCCGACAACAGAAGCAAAACAAATGATAATAAAAATGTTGCCCAAATGAGGTAATCGGGTAATAATAAGTTTATTTCTGCCACTGTTAAGCGTTAACAGAGCGCTGTTACCGTTGCTCGTTCCATGCCGCCTGCCAAGCGTGCTGCTCTTCCCCACTCTTTTTCCGCTCTCTCTCTCTCTGCTCTCTCTCTTTAATTGTGGTTTATTGCCGGCTTTTCCTTATCTAAACCGGCGAAATGGCATTATAGCTTTATCAATCAGCCCTTGCTTTTTTCCCTGGAATTGAGAAAACTCTCCCTGCCGACTTTAATTGACGAGTTCGTTTGCTTTTAGCTCGATTTCAATGCCAAGCGCATTTAGCAATATTAATTTTTTAGTAACCTCACCGCCACTATTCCGCCCGTCTTCCCCCTTTTATTCCGATTCCAATGTGTGGTGAGTTGGGGCTTTTAAGCAGCTTTCGTTCTTTTATTTCCGTACCGCCTTCGGGCACTGTTAACGATTAACGATCGACAGCCGACGAAAGACGAAGCGCGAGGAACTGAAAAGTTTTTGTTATTTTAGTTTTTTTTTTTTTGACAATTTTTGCGTGCGCCGCCAGCCAGCGAGCGTCCGAGAATATTTCGAATCAGTTTTTATTTAGAGTTAGTTGCAAGCGGACGTGCTTCTCAGAACTGGATGGCTGGAGACTAAATGAAAGAGCAAACGAACGAGCGACCGCAATACATATACGCATATTTTTAAATCAAATTAATTAACTAAGAAGTAGTAAAAACCAGAGAAGCAGCAAAAGCACAAGAGATATAAGGAAAGATGTATGGCAATGAATTTTCTTTTTGGGCCAACAATGTCTTCTAATTTCTTTTATTTCCATGATGAAGTTTCGAACGCCGCCTTGTGGATTACCAGGCGTATACGTAACGAGCGAGAGACAACAGAGTCGTCGTCCCGGAAAGAGTTCCTTTTGCAGCATCTGCTTGAGTTTCGCGAAAATTCAAGCGGATAGCTGGGAAGAGTCCAACAAGTTGAGCACACTTCTGCCCTTCCGGCTCAAAGCGGGGAGGTGTGAGAGTTGTCGCCAACACACACAGAGAGAGACAGCGGCAGCAATTAGAGATTCTAGCTAATTGCCAGCAACTTACGCACTTGTAGTTAACGTCGTGAAAAGCAAGAGGTGATTTCTTTTTTATACGAAACATACTTGAATCCAAACGAGAGTCATTGAGTTGTGGAGTAGAAGCTCACAAGACACGATTAAGTCATCGCACAGAAAGAGACCCGACCCCTCAAAGCGTATGCAAAACAGTCGCCGCAACACCGGTCTGAGGTATGAGGTCTGAGGCCTGCGGTCTGCCTTCTGCGGTCCCTGGTACTCATACCTCATGCATACCTGCCAGGGTCGTTGTCAGGTGTGAGTGTTTTTATTTGAAGAGAAAGAGAATACGATTCGCACGAGTTGTTGTCGCTTAAAACGATGACGTAGTCAAGGCGACAGAAATAGAAATGCCGGAATGCTTATCGTCGGCGGCTAGGGCCTGATTACACATTCCTCCTGCCCCAGAAAAAATTGATCAAACTATGTTTGGTGTGTTGCAAAATGTTGCGGCAAACGTTTCGGCAAACGTTTTTGCTAATTGTTTTTACTGCGTATTTACTTCGTATTTTTTCTGCAACACGCGCCATTCGCTGCCTTTCACTTTCACTCGTATCTATTGCCGCAGCATTTCTCGCATATTTTGCCATTTAAATTAGAGCCATGCACTAAATTTAAATCGTTAATCTGTACAAAATGGCAGCCGGCCGACTGAAAATAGCGCAGAGGAAAAATAATTTTCATTTTGTCGGCGATGGCGATGGCGGCAAACCCAAACAACATTGAGAATTCACTCGAGTTCGATATGTATTTGTTGGGTGCGAAAAATGACGCCGAAATAATTCTGGCTAGTTTATAATAGTGTATCGTGTATTTCCGTTGCCCGATTTTTGCTCAGCTTCTAACAATTAGATTTGAAAATGTTTTTCGACCGACTTGCCTCGGGGCTGTTCTTTGGCCCAAAGCCAAATGTATGTTGACTTGGCCTCATCTTGGGGCCGCATTTTAGTTCAGTCCTCGGCGGCTGTAAAAAGGGCAACATTCGAACGAAAGTTCCATTAACGAATCCGTCATTCCATGCCAAGTGCAAGCGGCGAACACTTGTTGTTCAAAAATATATATCTTCTTGCTTGCGGCTCACAGGGCGTATGCGCACTATTGTGCGTCATGTGCTGGAAATACGGAACGGAAATCATCGAATCTTGATTTGGAGCGATCCTAGTCATCTCGCGGTGACTGCAACGCCCCAAATGACGTCAGCTTGTCTGGGGCCAAAATGCACAAGAAATAATAAGACATAAATAAATGCGGGAAAGATTAATTTAAACATGCGCCGCTTTTAAAAATACACAGACACAGGGCAAAGAAAGCAGTAATAACAAAAACAAGATGTATTTTAAAAGTTGTGCGTGTCCAAGAGCACCGGTGGCCGTAGCAGTTGGGAATATTTTCATTTTATTTTCCTTTCGGCAGCTTTTAAGTTTTCTCTCTTTGCCTCTCATTGAGATCAAGGCAATTTCGAATTATGAGCAATGTACGAAAAATCTTTTTCGAATTTCGAAAAATTGCCTGGCCCAAGAAAATGTGCTCGCCCGCTCGAGGCATTTTCATTTAGAAAACTCTCTTGTAGCCGGACGGCAGCATTCATTTTCACGGAAATCTTCGCAGCCACAGCCCCGAGGCCAAAACCCAGTGGATCTTACACACTCATATATATATAGCGATATATATATATGCGCAGCTAAAAGAACATTGAAAACTTCAGCGTTTTCAAGAGGAATAACTTTTTCGCCCCCCATATATCTAAACAGAGATCTTCAGATCTCTGTGTGGATCGTATAGAAATCTATCTATACGAGCAAGAACCGCGTGGTTTTCACAGTGTCTTCCTATACATATTACCCAGTCACAAGTCATTTATTGTCATTAAATCATCTCCTAAAACACCCTTTCCTATACTTTGCAGATTGAACGACACGCTACGCGATAAGGAGCAACAGGTTAGCAAGGATCTCGAGGAGATCGAGCAAGTCTTCCGCCGCATCTCGCAGCTGCAGGATAAGCTAAACGCGCTGCACGACCAGCTACAATCGGTTCACGTCTACGACGAACACATCTCGCAAACGGAACAGCTTCTGATCACGCTCAATAGTCAGGTGCAGCAGGCCGCCGAGGAGAGCAAATCCCTGGTGGCACAGACGACGGCCCAGTATCAGGCCAAACAGAATCAGCTGCCCAGCGACGTTGCCCAAGAGTTCACTGCCCTCGAGCTACTCGCCGAGCGTGTCCAAGTGACCATGGAGACCAAAGAGAAGGATTTCAAGCGAGCGAAGACCGTGCGCACCGAATATGTGGCCGGTGTGGACGAGGTTCAGCGCTGGCTGCTCCAGGCTGAGGTGCAGGTGCAGGAGCGAAGTCTCACACCCACCCAGATGAAGGAGCTGCTGCAGCGCATTAATCACGAAATCACCGCCATCTATGAACGCTTCACGCTGGTCAAGACCAACGGCCAACTGATCATCGAGAATTGTCGCAACAGTGAGGAGAAGACACTGGTGCAGACGACCATCGACCAGTTGGCCGCATCGCTAGCCCAAGTTCGAGGCTGGCTGGACGAGAAGAAGCAGGCGGTGGGTGATAGTTTGGACGCGTGGACGAGGTTCATGAACCTCTACCAGATTGTGATGTCGTGGGCATCCGAGAAGCGCACGTTCATCGACAAAACGATCGAGCTGCGCACTCTGCCCGAGGCACGCAACAAACTAAACGACTATGTGACGGCTGTGAAGAGTATTAAACCGATTGTGAAGCATCTGAGCGAAATGGACAAGGAACTGGAGCACATTGGCCAGGTGACGACTGTGGGCGATCTCAAGGACAAACTGCAGGAGGCCGAGGATGCGAAGATAACCGTGGAAGCGGTGCTGCTTGAGAGGGTAAAGTGAATGAGTCGTAGCACTCGCTAAAAACATAAACCTCAAGGAAATTAATAATTTGTTCTCTTCCAACTTTCTTATCTTTATCTTTTCCTCAATAGAACTCCCTGCTGCAAGAGGCCTGCGAAGAATGGGACCAATGTGAACGCAAGATTAAGGATATCCGTGCTTGGCACGAGAAAACCAAGCAGAGCTTGGACTCCTCGCCGCAGCAGAAGAAACCGCTGCGCGATCAGCTCGGCTTCTGTGAGAAGACCCTGGCCGATATAAATGTGCAGAAGACGAAACTGAGACTGTCTATCGAGAAACTGGAGGTGAGTACCACCGCTTCGGCGGCATGGCTAATCGCTTGCTTACGATCCCATTCGCAGGTTCATTTCCGCAACGGCATGGGCGGTGATCCGCGCCTGAGCGAGAATGTTGATGATCTGGTGCGCGTCCTCGACGGCCTAGGCGAGTTGGTCAAGGCCAAGTCGCAGAGCCTCGAGCAGACGCTAGCCCAGATCGACGTCTATCAGCAACAAATGCAGACCCTGCGCCAGCGCATTATCCAGGAGGAGCAGCAGCTGCGCCTGGTGATGGCGCCCACGTACTTGCCGCACGATCGCGAGCGCGCATTAGCCGAGCAACAGGTACGTACCGTCCAGTCTTTGACAGTTGTAGTAGACCCCGTTTAGCCAAATCCAGCTAGCAGATCAGTTCAGATATCAGATATTGCCAGGAGCTCTCTAGAAAAGTCATTAAAGTCCCTTTTTACTATTTATCTCATTCCGTCATTGCTGTGAACGATCGATCCTTCATTGCTATGAAAAAGAAACAACCAAACAGTTGACAGAACAACCAAACAAGTTATTAACCTTTTACCACCCGAATATTTAATATATATTTCTTCTAAATAATATATTTTTGATTAATCTTCGAAATCGTTTTACCCATTGCGCTTAAATGTGTGCGGGTAGGTCCGAAAAAGAAAAAAAAAGTTGCACGGTGGCTGCGTATTTTATTTAATTTATTTTTAGTTTTGTTGAAATAGAAAAAGAAAGCGCTTTATTTTTATTTCTCTTCATTTTATTTTATCTTTATTATGCGCCAAAATTCTATTACGTTTTTATTTTCGAATTGGTTTTATATCATATATACATTTCGCACAAACATAAAGACATTTATCATTCTCATTTCATCTTTGCGTTTCCTTATGCTAACACATTTCTCATCATCGTCTCTCACCTACCAACCGTGCAGCTCCCATTCCTCTCATGAAACTCATTGCTTTCATATAGACCTCTCGTTGGAAAATACCTACAAAAATTATACCTCATATACATCATATCAAAGCTTGTGGATCTCATTGTCACGTGCTTCGGCGCCCAAAAGTATTTATAATGCTGAGAAAAAATAAGTTCTTGTTGTCAGGGTTAGCCCGAATTCTTCTTCCAGACAGAATCACTCGGGCTATTTTTAGAGCTAAAACGTTTTCGAATATTTTTGTGGCTCGTGTAAACAAAGTACACATATATCTAAACATTTTGAGGTAGGCGATGGCCTAGCGATAGGATAGAATCAACAATTCCCTGTTTTTTCTTTATAGTTTAAATATTAAATATTACTTTAAATATTAAAATCTAAGTTTACATTGCGAACTGTAATGTTGGCGGTAAGTGGCAAAACTTGGAATTCGATTCGATTTGGTGACCGTAGCTAATCTTTGATTATATTAATTGGGGGCAGCTCTAGCTATGAGAACTTATTTTGATTTACACTCACTAAAATCTCACCCATAAACACAGTATAGTTGCAAAAAAAAAAAAAAAATACAAACATTAATGAAGTACAGTCATCACATTGCATTTCGTCACATTCTAAGGCACAGACACATGAAGCTTTGCTTAGTCATTTTACAAAGGTTTTAATTTCTTTAAAGTTTTTATTTTTAAAATTTTATTTAATTTTTAGTCAGCTTAGCCAAGCAGCTCTTTCTTTTTTCTACATACATTTCTATCTCTTACTCTCTTTCTGGTATTTTAATAGCGAAAATCGGTTATTCATTAATTATGGTTACGGTTTATTATTTAGTATTTTATTTTTGACAATTGTGTATTTCTTTTCATCTTTTCTCTACGTAATTTTGTTGAATATAAACAAAAATCCTGGTGTCGTTGCGCTGAAAAAAATCGAAACACAAATATGCAAAAATTATTAAACACTCTCTCTACATAAACATTGTTCTTTACTAATACTATTTAAACCAATTAAAACATGTATTTGGGCTTTGCTCGCTTGCCTGATGTGCTACTTACTTACATAAAACCTGTAACTAACCCAAACCTGCTAAACATCTGAATAATAATCCCATTCAAAACCCTCCAATAATGAACATAAACAAACATACACATGGGTACTGCTTACTTCTTCAAAACAAATGGAAATATCGAACATGGTTAATGGTCGCTTTTCGTGTATCTATCCCATGGCGTATATTGTACTCGCTGCTGCCTTCAATTACCATAAACGAATCTCAATATATTTGCTGACACATCTCTCTTGTATTTCTTCTCTATATATATATTTGCTCTCACGCCAACCATTCCAACAATTCTCTTTAAAAAACATGCACCATGTATACCCTATATATAAACAATAGGCATGCCGGGAACGTGTCAAAAATCTGCATTCGAAAATAACTGCACGTAATGAGCGCATCAAGTTGTTAATACATCGCGGCACGCCGGACGATGCCAAGCTAGAGATTTAGGATGACGTACCGCCGTACCCTTACCCTTTAAGTTAAAGCCTATCTAGGACTAGATCAAAACCAAAGCAGCCACCCTTGGCGTCTGCCGTTTGCCATCGCTGCCGGTCCCTCTCTCCCTGGGGACATGGTGGCTTTGATCGAACTGTCAACTGCCGTCACTATGCTAATCAAAGATTAAAACATGACCCGTGTTTAAGAATAAACAATTATCATATTACTACTACTATTATGAAGAATAAATTAAATTATTGAATTATATATTTTTTAAAATGCAAACCCCCCAACGAGTATAATTTATTAGGGAGCTCAGGTACTTGTCTCTTAGGTAGCTTAGCTTTGTGTCCCCCCTTTGAAACCCCCTGCAAACATATCAAAGCTAACGTTTTTGGCAAATCTTCCCCCTATCTCTCCCACTCTCTCTCACTCTGATACGTCGTGAACCATGATGAACAATTAGGCAATGCGAGAATCAATCGATGGCATGCAGCAAGTCTACGATGCGACCGCTCGAAAGTCCTATGCGCTGGATCCCCATTCAGTGGTGACCACTTCATCGACTGTCTCGTTGCTTATGAAGCCAACGGCGTCAGTGGGTCTGACCTACGCTGAAGTGTTGTCGGGACAAGCGAGTCCGGTAAGCGGCGGTAATGAACCTGTAACGAAATCCCGACCAGAACGAGACCCCTCTACGACGACAACAACGACCCAGCAGCAACAAACGAACCAGACTCAAAACCAGACAACTATTACAACTATTACCACCACAACCACGACTTTTGAACGTACGCACGGTGACGAACCCCAACATGGCCAGGATCAATACGAGTTCAACGGCGAAAGTGGCACAATTTCTACCACAATATACGAGCGCCAGAGAACGGTTACACCACCTCAGCAACCAATCCCAACAGCATCCAATCCCAACACTCAGTTCATCGAGAGCGAACAACAGCATCATCAAAAGGCAAAGCCGGCGGGTAAGAAACTTCAACCTCCACGGCCAGAACGCCATGGTCGCTCGCCAAGACGTCGACCTCAGGCGCCGTCACCACAACAGCCTGAGATTCAGATTCAATTGGATCAGCAACAACCCCACCAGGAACAACTCTTTTTGCCCATTGATGACCGCTCTAGATCTCGCAGCCCTATGTGGGTACCCGGTTCGACTTCCTATGCGGAGGTTCTGCGGGGATTGGAAATGGAGCGCCTGAAGGCGGAGCAGTTGGCCGCTCAGGGTGTACAAGGCCGTACTGATCTTACTATTCAAGATGTGGTGGATGCGAGCGCTGCGGTGTCCAGCAGTATCTACGCTCCGGAATCAGAGCTATTAGAACCACCTGTCAAAGAGCATCGGCCACAGCTGGATCAATACATCAGTGAAGTCAGCACAGATCTTACCTATTCTCATCCTCAGCAAGAGCAGCAACAACAGCAACTGCAGCAGCCGAAACCCATTAGCACTTACGAAGTGCCCATGACTGCCGAAGAGATTGCAGCCACATATTTGCAGCCAGATCCACAGTTGTATCAGACAATGTACGAAAACGTGGCCGATAGCGGCCAGTGGGGTTACGTGACGAGTTCTACAACGGAACCACAACAGCAACAGGAGACCCAACAGAACTACTACGAGCAGATTATGCAGATGCAGTATCCCATCCAGTATCAGCAAGTAGCAGTGGCACCAGCGACAGCGCAATATCAGCTTTTGGCAGGTTACTATCAGCCAGTGGCTCAGGCAGATAACTATCCCACTGTATATCCCGCAGAACAGAATCAAATCTTCTATGCTCAGCAACCCGCTGATTATTCTCAGGAATACCCACTACAGCAGCAGTCAGTGCAGCAGCAGCCGCTGCAGGATTACCAGCAAGAATCGGTAGAGGCACAGACCTATTTGCCTGAACCTTACCAGGTGGAGACAACTCTGACGTCGACTTCAACTGGTAGCAGCGTGCTGGATCGCGTTGTTACCACATTGGCCTCAATGGTGCAACAGAGCTCAGAGCCACTGACCACCAGCACCCAGCAAATACAACCAGTTGTTGTGCAAAGTGAGCCACAGGAGCCTCAGCAGTACTATATCGAAGAGCATGTCCACATACCACATGCTGTAGAGCCCCAGGAGTTTGAATTAAATGAGCCTCGACCTGATATTACCTTTGGCCAGTTTGATGTTGATGCTATTGAAACCATACCCGTGGATACGCCACAAGTGCATCCCCCTGAGCCTCAGGTTCAACATCAACCCAGTGTATCCACCACCAGCTATGTACAGGAAACCACTATTGTTTCCACACAGACACAGCCAACTGTGATAACGCAACAGACTCCGGAAGTCGTTGCAGTACCAGCAGATGTCCCCCAAGTCCCAGAAGTATCCACAAATGTCGTTGTACACCCCCGGCCTCAGAAGCGTACCAATAAGCAAGTCCGGCCCCAAGAAATTAGTAGTGGCAGCACTTACGCCGAAGTCCTTTTTGGTCTTCAGCACCAAGAACATCCAGGTTTCCAGCCATCCAGTCAGCAACAAACTCAAGTGCGCCTTACATCCTCGCCGCCATTGCAACGCAAGCCGGATCAATCTACTATAAGTAGTTCTACTACTACCACCACAACAACCAAGACGATAACCAATCAGCACGCTAGACGTGTCGACAAGTCACCAACATGGGATCGCAAAGAGGACAATAATGAGTCCCGGACATCGCGTACAAAAAGAACGAGACATGAAATTCACCCGGAGCCATTGCCAATTAAGCAGAGTACTCGAAAGGATGCAAAGACGGCCAAGAAGCCTCGATCTCCCGATAGCAATGGTGTCTCTGCAGAGAGCAAATTAGTTGCTGAGGTTGTACCCTCTTGTCCAGTTGTGGAAGAGAAATCGAAGTTACCCGAGCTAAAGCCAAGGAAATCGAAGAAGTCGAAGAAGGTAGCCGATAGTGAGCCAGTACCCGTTAATGAGCCTAAAGCGGAACCATCTTCGATATTGCCTAAAAAGGAGAAAATACAGACTTCACCTGTCTTAGAGAAAAAGCTAACGGAAGTTGAGACAACTGTGATTGAAACTATTGTTAAACCAGAGGCTCAGCCAACTCCTGCTCCCTTAAAGAAAGAAAAGAAGACAAAGCCTGTTAAGGAAAAGGATTCTCCAAAGGCAGAAGTAAAAAATGTTGAAGTCGCACCTGTACCTCCCACCAGAAAAGAAAAGAAGGAAACAAAGTCGGTGGACGAACAAGAACTGGTAAGCATAAAGGCTGATGAACCTATCGTCGAACCCACTGCTCTTCAACCAAAGGAAGAAGTTCGAAATGATAAGGTTCGTTCTGAGGTGTCAAAGAAGGAAAGGAAACGTGACAAGGTTGTTGTTGAACAAGTTGTAGTAAGCACTGATTCTGCCAAGCCTGTTGTCGAGAAGGAGATTGTGATTGAGGAAGTCGAAATTGCGAAACCTTTAGTTCCACCTCCAACTTCAAAGAAGGACAAGAAGAAGACCAAGGCAGTTGTGGATGAGACAATTCCCAGTACCATATCGGTTAAGCCTGCCATTGAAAAGGAGACAGAAAAACCAACTGTGATAGAAACAATTGAAGTCGTTGAACAGAAGGTCGAACCTGCTACGGAAAGGATTTCCGAACCTGAAGTTCCTGTTTCAGCTCCGGTGAAAAAGGACAGAAAACGTTCTAAAAAGGGAACGTCTCGGGATGAAGCAGAACAGGTGGAATCTACACCTGTTGTGACAAGTAATGTAATAGAGGCTCGGACTACTACTGAAGTTATTGGCCCTATTGCTTCTGTTGATAATGTCGATATCGCTGAAAATATTACTGAAGTCACAGAAATTCCCTCTGATGTAAAACTAACGACTACAGAAAGTGTTTCAATCGACAGTAGCGAACCAGTGGTTACCACATCGACTAACACAATATCAACGGAAAGTGGAACAACAACAATAACAACGCGAACAATAACAAAGCATATTACCAAGCGCATTGTAAAGCGAATTGTTGATGGCAAGGAAGAGATTGTTGAGGAAGATGTGATTGATGATTTGCCCGAAGAGAACATTTCTGTTGAGCAATACAACCTTCCACCGGTTGAATCTCCTGCTAGTGATGTACCAATTGATATTTCCGGATTTTCGACTACGCAGGACACGATCGTGCAGCAAGGATCGATAACCAAGACTGTGATTACCAAAACCAAACGTATCCTGAAGCGCATAACGGAAGATGGAGAGGAAATTGTGGAGGAGGTTTTCGAAGATGAACCTGAAGTAGAACGGGATGTTACTCTGTTACCAACCACAGTGCTGACTTCCACAGAAACTTCGATCGAACATCCTTTGAATATCATTGAGGATGTTGCGCAAATTGTAGTCGATGAGGTTTTGAAAGAAGCCGAGGAAATAACACAAACAAATGAACAGACTAAACCTGAGGAAAAGCCAGCTGTTGAGGTATTGACTTCAGTTGTAGATTTACAGGAGCAGAATAAGCCGCAAAAACCTTCCAGAAAGGATAAGAAGAAGCAAAAGAAATCTGAAAGCAATCACAATTCTCCCATTGTGCAGAAGGTGGCAGAAATCGTTGAGCCACAACCACAACTAGAAATTACAGAGCCCCTGAGTGTAACAAGTGCAATAACTACGGATAATAGACCTACTCTGTCATCTGAACAAACTCTTCCTAGCGATGATGGCGGCCTTGTCAAAACAACGGTTATCCGAACAACCAAAATCGTAAAAAAAATCAACAGCAGTCAGCAGGAGAATCTAGAGATGTCCTCTTCGACGCACTCAGATGGACCATCGTCTCTGGGATCCTACGAGTTGGCGGAGGAAGCCATTGAGCCCTCCAAAGTTGAGAAATCGGAGACAAATAGCCGGGAAATAACAGACGAAGGTGTAGTAAAAACAACTAAAACTACGACAACTAAAACCATAAAATCTCCCAAGATCGATGAAATCCAATTCGAACCTTCATTAGATGTTACAACTGAAAATAAACCTGTTCCACAAGCAGTTCTGGAGGAGCCGGAGGAAGGAGGAGTGGTTAAGACAACCATTGTCCGAACCACAAAGATTATCAAAAAGATATCTCAGGAAAGTGAAAACATTAGCGAAACCAGCAGCGATGCCGACGTTTCCTCCCTGCCCATTGTTGAGACAATCATTCAGGACGCTCCGATTGTGGCCGAGTCTGTTACAACCGAATCGAATAGTGAGGGCATAACTAAGACTACAACTTCACGAACGACAAAGGCTGTAAGCAAAACTGCAGTGAGCGAAAAGGTGGACGAGTCTCTTCATTTACCAGAGGTTCCTTCTGTCCCTGTTGGTATTGAGGATAAGTTCCTGACAACAACAAAAATTATTGGCGTTCCTCAGACTTCCCAAATAAAATCTACAGTGTTGGACTTCATTGCAGCTGAAAGCTCTCCAAATGCTCAGCCTGTGGATGCTCCTCTTGAAGTAGAGTTTGTTCCTGAATCTCCCGCTACGGAATCTGCGGTGCCGGAGATCGAGTCTTCTGAGGTTGGTGATGTTGTCAAGACCACATTTGTTCGAACAACAAAAATTATAAAGAAGATCTCTCAAAACGTGGAACAAGAAACCGTTAGTGAGCTCATTGATACTCCTGAGAAATCGGAACCTGTCGTTCCTGTTGAGGAGGCAATTGGTGCTGTAACCAAAACGACAACCGTGCGTACGACAAAAATCGTGAAGAAGCTGAATGAAGATGGCGAGACAACAACGGAAGAAACAAGCACTGCAAGCGAACCAGTGACAGTGCGAGAAGCTTCGCCAACGATTTCGGAAGTGCCTAGCGAATCTTCAACGACATCAAGTCAAGTCGATGGCGCTATTATCAAGACTACCACGATACGAACCATGCGCATCACCAAGAGGGTAACAAATGATGGACGAATACTTCTGACGGAGAGCGAGACACCCGGAGATGTGATAGTCACTTCGAGCATCGAAATTCCCGAACTGAGACCTGTTAGTCCGGCTGTATCGTCCCGGACTCCCTCTCCGGCTGTTACACCTAGCAACGAGGCTAGGCTAGAAAATCTGGGTGCAAACATACAGTTAGGACTAAGGGACAGCCCGTCGGGGGTAAAAGTACTTGGCATCGAGACGAACACCATTCAGTTGCCTAAGCCGTACAATGACAAGACTAATGGAGACATTAACGAGACGGATAGTATTACCACTACTACGACGACTACCAGGAATACGATACTCACAACGACACAGCGACGGAGCTTCGAAACGGAAGATGGCACAAATGTTCTTTTCGTGGGAGAAGGCATTGACGGTGACTATCCACCTGGTACAGTACAAAAAATATCCCTAATCACTCATGAAGAAAAACTGAAGACACCTATTGTGAAAATGCATTTAGATTTTCCGGAGGTTAGTCTTCGGGTGACCGAGACAGTGACCGAAAATGTGGAATCCCTGCAGAGAACGGCCGAGAGTAGTGAGAGTTCCGTGATTGTTGTAGAATCGCTCCCAGAACCTGTAGAATCCAAGCCAGACCCCAAACCCCTGCCTGTCGTAGACTCTACCCAATCAGACGAACATGTCAAGATTATAGAAGGCCCGACAGAAGCTTTTGTAGAAAGTAGTCAACCCCTTTCCCCTGCTGAATTGAGCCCAGAAGAGCAGCAGTTATTTGAGGATATTCAGAAGAAGCTGTCAAAGAAAGATAAGAAGAAGCGCCCTGCAATTCCCGAAGAGTTTATTAAGCACGAATCGGTTCCTGTTATAGCCGAACAAAGCTTAGGTAATAATACTATTAGTGTCCCATCTGTAGTTGTTGATAAAGAGGTTTTAATTGAAATTCCTAAACCCTTAGTTGAGCAAGAATTTGTGGCTGAAAATGTTACTCAGAAAAAGACTATGGAGCACATCAAGGAAGTTATTTCTCCGGTACCCGAAGATCTTACTGTTCCAATTAAGAAAGATCAGATTGAAATTCAACCAAATGTAACTTTAGAATCTGAGAAATTACTTCCAAATATTTCTCAAGATGTGTCTCTAATCTCTACTGTCAAGATAATTGAGCACTCTAAGGCAGATATTCTGTATCAAGAGACGTTAACGCCAGTTTCTGAAGATGTCCCTGTTCCTAATAAAGAAGAAGTAGAAATTCCATGTGAACCTCAGTCAAGTCCTGCTCCTACTAATCCTGCTAATCTATTTGATCCTGCCAAACCAAGCGCATTAATTGCTGACGCATTTGTGGCTAACTCGGTAAGCACTTTAAATACTATCATACAACTTGAGAAAATCTCTCCCCTTGATAAAATATTTGAAATTCCCAAATTTGATATATTCGAACTTAACACTGCTGAGGGAAATTATCACATAATTAATTCTAAGGTTCAGAAAACCACATCAGCTGAAAATAAAGTAAATGATACTTTGTTCCCAAAGACGGTAAGCTTTGACAACGAAGCGGAACCTGCATCAAAAACTTCTATTACTGAAGAAGTATCTCAACAAACATCTGTTCCTGCTTTTTACAATTTTGAGGCTCCTAAATTTGACATTATTTCTCTAAACAAGGCAGAAACTTTACACCAAACTGTAGAAACTTCAGCGGCCTCAACAGAAACATCTCCATTAGTTTCGTCTCTTGAAGACCTTAAGATTTCTGAATCTGAGCCCGTAGTTAAAGTTCAAACTTTAGATGAAACAAAGTCCATCACAAATGTCACTACCACAACAGTCACCACTGAATCAACTACAGAAACTTCCACTCTTGCGGATCAACAAAAGCTTGAAGAACCTCAAAAGCACCATGAGGAACCAAAGAAACCTGCGTATGCCGGTCTGCCTGTCGATGATTCTTCCAGCTCCTGGATGGATGTCTTGGATGAACCAATGAACTTCTCCGACGACGAAGAAACTGTTCAAGAAACACCTCTGGCTCCATTTAAGGACGTAACAGAGGCTCCTGAGGAAACCGAGGTCGTCACAATTAAAACTGTGGTCGACGAAGAACCAATTCCTGATTCCCAGAAGGAGATTACTGTTATTGAAGAAGTTACCAAGTCTGAGCCAATTGTTGAAACTACTGTGGATGAAGCCAAGACAATAACCACAGTCACGACCACAACAGTAACTACTGATTCAACTACAGAAACTTCCATTCCTACTGAACAGAAGAAACCTGAGGAACCAAAGAAACCTGCATATGCCGGTCTGCCTGTTGATGATTCCTCCAGCTCTTGGATGGATGTCTTGGATGAGCCGATGAACTTCTCTGACGACGAAGAAACTGTGCAAGAAACACCTCTGGCTCCATTTAAGGACGACACAGAGGCTCCTGAGGAAACCGAGGTCGTCACAATTAAAACTGTGGTCGACGAAGGACCAATTCCTGATTCCCGGAAGGAGATCACTGTTATTGAAGAAGTTACTAAGTCTGAGCCAATTGTTGAAACTACTGTGGATGAAACCAAGACAATAACCACAGTTACGACCACAACAGTAAGTACTGAATCAACTACAGAAACTTCCACTCCTGCTGAACAGAAGATACCTGAGGAACCAAAGAAACCTGCATATGCCGGTCTGCCTGTCGATGATTCTTCCAGCTCCTGGATGGATGTCTTGGATGAACCAATGAACTTCTCCGACGACGAAGAAACTGTTCAAGAAACACCTCTGGCTCCATTTAAGGACGTAACAGAGGCTCCTGAGGAAACCGAGGTCATCACAAATAAAACTGTCGTCGACGAGGAACCAATTGCTGAACCCCAGAAGGAGGAGGTCGCTGTTGTCAAAGGTGTTACCAAACCTGAGCCAATTGTTGAAACTACTGTGGATGAAACCAAGACAATAACCACATTCACTACCACATCAATAACAACTGAATCAACTGAAAAATCTTCCACTCCTGCCGAACAGAAGAAGCTTGAGGAACCTGAGAAGAAGCCTGAACTGATAGTTGAGGCTCCTATCTTGGAAGAAGCAAAGACCAATACAACAGTTACGATAACCACTTCCAGCTCAGCTGAACTTCAATCGAGTTTAGAGAAGCCGCAGGGCATCAAAGTATCTATTTCAGATGCTTTGATTGTTACAGCTGCGGTGCCGCAACTTATAAGTGTTGTTGAAGATCAGGTGAATCAAGTAGAGAAACCACTAGAAGAACCTATCGACACCTGGTCCAGTGTATTAGAGGACTCAGTTCCTAATACTGGAAACATTGCCTTCACTTCCACATTGTCAGCGGACGCTCCGGAGTTTACTCCATCTTACTTAAGACACACATTCTCAGATCAGACTCATACCTTCCTCGCAAATGAACGAGTTTACAACGAATTTATTCCAAGGAGTAGGTCAGACCAAGCCATTGTGTCACAACAAAAGCAAAAGAAAAGTAAGACACCCAAACGTCAAAATAAGAAGGGCGAAAATCAGGCAGAAGTACCTCCAGTCAAACCTAACCAAGAATCAATTGTTGCAGAACCTGTTGAATTAGTAGAGGAAGTTGAGAATGTTTGGACGAAGAACCGTGATGGAAAATCGTATGCCGATGTCTTACTCAACTCAGGTGTAACGAGCGATGTTGTTACAACTTCAGCGATACAACAACAGAAAGATACCGCATCCGACTCAGATATTGTTCACACCAAAACTCAGCAGCGGAAGAAAAAGACACAGTCTGAAAAGCACAAGCCAGTCGAAAAGCCACTTAAACCTTCTGTACCAGTTACTGAAAGCGACAAATCTAAATCGAATAGTGATAGCGAACAGTCCAAGCCTACGACGGAAAGCGAATTGTCCAAACCAACTACAGAAAGCTCGAAGGAACCGTCTTCCGATGAAAGGGAGGTTACAAGTACCTCCGAGTTAACCTGGTCAGCTCTTGTACGTAGGCCAGGCGAGTGGTCTGATACAACTGTAACAAAGAAGGAAGTTGCCCACACAAATGTTATCACTGAGGACAAGCCCCGACAAAAAGATAAGGAGGAACCCAAAAAGCCCACAAAAGCTAAGAAATCAAAGAAGGTGAAAAAACCAGTTGTGGAAGTAGTCACGACCACATCTGAAGACGAACAACCTGAACCTTTACCAGCGGAGATCAAAGAAACACCGGAACCGGAAAAGAATGAAAAGAAAGAACAAAGCAATGAATTCTCTTGGGCATCCCTTGTAAAACGTCCTGGTGAATGGATTGATAATACAGTTTCACACATTAAGACTGCTGTATCTACGACAGTCGAGGTAAAAGAGCCAATAAAGACAGATCGTGTGAAGCCAGAGAAGCCCAAAAAGCTGAAATCAAAGAAGAAACCGAACCATAAACCCGAGCAAAGTGTGGAGTCTGAACCCGAAATCAGCAGCGAACCGGTGGAAGAAAATGTCGAAGTTAAACCTGTAGAGGTTAAAAACCCAGAAACTGTTAACACTGTAAACGCATTCTCTTGGGCCTCTCTTGTCAAAAAGCCTGGGGAGTGGGTTGATGATATTGCTGCTCGTAAAAAGCCAATTGAATCCCCGATTGATGACCGCAAGGAAGAAACTCCACAGCGAAAAGAACGCAAATCTCCAAAAGCTTCAAAGAAACCTAAGGAACCTAAGGTAGAAATTACCAAGCATAAATTGAAAACGGAGAAGCACGAACCAGAAGTCATCCAAACATCTGAAGAGAGCGATATGGCTGAAGTCATACAAACTAGAGATGAAAACACAATTACTTGGGCTAAGGTGGCTAGTCAAATTGATCATATGACCGATTTGCCGACTAAAGCTAAGAAGGATATCAAGCAGAAACAATCTGAGCCTCTGAAACCACAAAAGCGTGATCGTTTTGAAAAACCTGAAAAAGAAAAACAACGAAGCATTTCCCCAGAAGTACTTAAAGCTCAGAAGGAGGGTGTACAATCTTGGGCCTCTATTGTTGGTCACCAAACTACTGATTTTATCGAAGTGGAAAGGCTCAAGCAAGCCCATAGACCCACAGTGCAGAAGGTGAAGCCGAAAGCCAATGATTCTTCACAGTTGGTGGAACCTTTGCAGGCTATTGATAAGCCTCAAAGGTCATGGGCCGAAATGATTGACGATGTTCAGGAAGATTTTGTCATTGAACAGAAATCTTGGAAGGAACTTATAGAAGACGAAGTGGAAATACCACTTCTACCAGAAAATGGAGAGGAAGCCAATATCAACAAGATAATTGAAACCATTCGAGATATAAAAGCCACAACGGGAGTACAAGAGGCACCTTTGGCTCCATTTAAGGATGTAACACAAGTTCCTGAGGAAACAGAGGTTGTCTCTATTACAACTGTGGTCGAGAAAGAAGCAGTTCCTGAACCCCAGAAGAAGGAGGTCGCTGTTGTCAAAGAAGTTACCAAACCAGAGCCAATTGTTGAAACTACTGTGGATGAAACCAAGACAATAACCTCAGTTACAACAACAACAGTAACTACTGAATCAACTACAGAAACTTCCACTCCTGCCGATCAGAAGAAGCTTGAGAAACCTGAGGAACCAAAGAAACCTGCATATGCCGGTCTGCCTGTCGATGACTCTTCCAGCTCCTGGATGGATGTCTTGGATGAGCCGATGAACTTCTCTGACGATGAAGAAACTGTACAAGAAACACCTCTGGCTCCATTTGAGGACGTAACACAGACTCCTGAGGAAACCGAGGTCGTCGCAATTAAAACTATCGTCGAAGAAGAACCAATTCCTGTGCCCCAGAAGAAGATCACTGTTATTGAAGAAGTTACCAGGTCTGAGCCAATTGTTGAAACTACTGTGGATGAAGCTAAGACAATAACCACAGTCACTACCACAACAGTAACTACTGCATCAACTACAGAAACTTCCACTCCTGCTGAACAGAAGATACCTGAGGAACCAAAGAAACCTGCATATGCCGGTCTGCCTGTCGATGATTCTTCCAGCTCTTGGATGGATGTCTTGGATGAACCGATGAACTTCTCTGACGACGAAGAAACTGTACAAGAAACACCTCTGGCTCCATTTAAGGACGTAACAGAGGCCCCTAAGGAAACCGAGGTCGTCACAATTAAAACTGTGGTCGACGAAGGACCAATTCCTGATTCCCAGAAGGAGATCACTGTTATTGAAGAAGTTACCAAGTCTGAGCCAATTGTTGAAACTACTGTGGATGAATCCAAGACAATAACCACAGTCACTACCACAACAGTAACTACTGAATCAACTACAGAAACTTCCACACCAGCTGAACAGAAGAAACCTGAGGAACCAAAGAAACCTGCATATGCCGGTCTGCCTGTCGATGATTCTTCCAGCTCCTGGATGGATGTCTTGGATGAGCCGATGAACTTCTCTGACGATGAAGAAACTGTACAAGAAACACCTCTGGCTCCATTTGAGGACGTAACACAGACTCCTGAGGAAACCGAGGTCGTCGCAATTAAAACTGTCGTCGAAGAAGAACCAATTCCTGTGCCCCAGAAGAAGATCACTGTTATTGAAGAAGTTACCAAGTCTGAGCCAATTGTTGAAACTACTGTTGATGAATCCAAGACAATAACCACAGTCACTACCACAACAGTAACTACTGAACCAAAGAAACCTGCTTATGCCGGTCTGCCTGTCGATGATTCTTCGAACTCCTGGATGGATGTCTTGGATGAGCCGATGGACTTTTCTGACGACGAAGAAACTGTGCAAGAAACACCTCTGGCTCCATTTGAGGACGTAACAGAGGCTCCTGAGGAAACCGAGGTCGTCACAATTAAAACTGTCGTTGACGAAGAACCAATTCCTGATTCCCAGAAGGAGATCACTGTTATTGAAGAAGTTACCAAGTCTGAGCCAATTGTTGAAACTACTGTTGATGAATCCAAGACAATAACCACAGTCACTACCACAACAGTAACTACTGAATCAACTACAGAAACTTCCACTCCTGCTGAACAGAAGATACCTGAGGAACCAAAGAAACCTGCATATGCCGGTCTGCCTGTCGATGATTCTTCCAGCTCCTGGATGGATGTCTTGGATGATTCGATGAACTTCTCTGACGATGAAGAAACTGTACAAGAAACACCTCTGGCTCCATTTAAGGACGCAAAACAGGCTTCTGAGGAAACTGAGGTCGTCACAATTAAAACTGTGGTCGACGAAGAACCAATTCCTGATTCCCAGAAGGAGATCACTGTTATTGAAGAAGTTACCAAGTCTGAGCCGATTGTTGAAACTACTGTGGATGAAGCCAAGACAATAACCACAGTCACGACCACAACAGTAACTACTGAATCAACTACAGAAACTTCCACTCCTGCTGAACAGAAGAAACCCGAGGAACCAAAGAAACCTGCATATGCCGGTCTGCCTGTCGATGATTCCTCCAGCTCTTGGATGGATGTCTTGGATGAGCCGATGAACTTCTCTGACGATGAAGAAACTGTGCAAGAAACACCTCTGACTCCATTTAAGGACGTAACAGAGGCCCCTGAGGAAACTGAGGTCGTCACAATTAAAACTGTGGTCGACGAAGAACCAATTCCTGATTCCCAGAAGGAGATCACTGTTATTGAAGAAGTTACCAAGTCTGAGCCAATTGTTGAAACTACTGTGGATGAATCCAAGACAATAACGACAGTCACGACCACAACAGAAACTACTGAATCAACTACCGAAACTTCCACTCCTGCGGTACAGATAAAACTTGATAAACAAGAGGAGAAACTTGAGGAGAAACCTGAGGAGAAACCTAAGGAACCAAAGAAACCTGCGGTTCTAGCCACTCCAAATGCTTGGGAACGACATTCTTCTTACGCAGATGTTTTGAGGCATACAGTTGATTTTATAGACTTAGAGAAGAAAAATGTAGAGATTCCAACTGAACAAAAACCCACTAAGAATCTGAAAACTGTAGAGTCCAAGTTTATCGTTGAAACATCAAAAAGGACAAAAACTAAGAAATCTGAAATTCGAGAAAGAATCGATGAACCAAAGGATATTTCTCCAGTCCAAACTAAAACTATTTTGGATGAAAAACCGAACGATGAAAATACTTCATGGTCAGCACTCGTCGACGAAGAATTAGTGGATAATTTTGAACCGACTCTGCCACAGGGCAGTAACACTTTGTGGTCTTCTATAGTCCGACAAGGTGTCAAGGAACCATTTACAAAAATAAGTCAGAAAGTTCCAATGCCTTCAGGCCAAGTTAATTTTGAATCCCACGAAGTCAGCACATCGGTTGCAAATGACAAACCCAAACCGCAGAAGTCCAAGAAGTCCAAGCCCATAGTCACGCAGAACGTGGATGTTATTCAAAATGTTAACGAAAACCGAATCTCGAAGAAAACTGAGGATGCATCAAGTATTCAAGACTTTATCAGCCAAGAGCAAATATTCTCAACTGTGGTAAATAACAAACCTACTAAACAGAAGACAAAGAAGGACAAAAAATATAAGGAGCACCACGTTATTGAGCCAGTTGTTGCAGTGACCAAAGTTGAAGAAAAGCCCACTGACATTCAGGAGATTAAACCTACACCAATTGTTGGAGATGTCCCATTAACGCCTTTCTCCTGGGCCTCTATTGTTTCGCAAACAATAGAACCCACTACCAATGTCGCCGAAAGTCAGATATCACATAAACCTGAGGCGCTGAAACCTAAAAAATCTATGGAAGAAAAGCCAAACAAGCAAACGGCAAAGAAGAACAAGAAGTCTACGGTTCATCCTCTTCCTGTTGTGGAAACCATTGTTAGAGTGACCGCAATTGAAACTGTTGAGGAGCCCATTGTCGTTGGAGAAGTCAAGCCTGAGCCAGAATTACTACCAACACCAGTTTCTGAACATGCCCCCTTGCAGCCATTTTCGTGGTCTTCTATTGTTTCACAATCTGCCGAAGTAACTACTGATGTCGACACCCATGAACCAGAAAAGCAGAAGCCTAGTGAATCTGTGGAAGAAAAGTCTAAGAAGCAAAAGACAAAGAAGGACAAGAAACCTAAAGTTAAACTTGTTCCTGAACCTGTTGTGGAAACCATTGTTGAAGTGACTACAGTTGAGGAACCTGTTGTGGAAACTGTCGTTGAGGAACTCAAGCCTGAGCTAGAACCAGATGAATCCTCGTCTCAGCCTTTGTCATGGTCTTCTATTGTTTCACAATCTTCCGAAGTAACTACTGATGTCGACGCCCATGAACCAGAAAAGCAGGAGCCTAGTGAATCTGTGGCAGAAAAGCCTAAGAAGCAAAAGACAAAGAAGGACAAGAAACCTAAAGTTGAACTTGTTCCTGAACCTGTTGTGGAAACCATTGTTGAAGTGACTACAGTTGAGGAACCTGTTGAGGAGCCCACTGCCGTTGAGGAAGTAAAGCCTGAGCCAGAATCACTACCAACACCAGTTTCTGAACATGCCCCCTTGCAGCCATTTTCGTGGTCTTCTATTGTTTCGCAAACTACAGAAGTTACTACCGATGTCATCACACATCAACCAGAACAGCTGAAACCTGTAGAATCTGTGGACGAAAAACCTAAGAAGCAAAAGACAAAGAAGGACAAGAAACCTAAAGTTGAACCAGTTCCTGAGCCTGTTGTGGAAACCATTGTTGAAGTGACTACAGTTGAGGAACCTGTTGAGGAGCCCACTGCCGTTGAGGAAGTAAAGCCTGAGCCAGAATCACTACCAACACCAGTTTCTGAACATGCCCCCTTGCAGCCATTTTCGTGGTCTTCTATTGTTTCGCAAACTACAGAAGTTACTACCGATGTCATCACACATCAACCAGAACAGCCGAAACCTGTAGAATCTGTGGACGAAAAACCTAAAAAGCAAAAGACAAAGAAGGACAAGAAACCTAAAGTTGAACCAGTTCCTAAGCCTGTTGTGGAAACCATTGTTGAAATGACTACATTTGAGGAACCTGTTGAAAGGCCGACAGTCGTTGGGGAATTTAAGCCTGTGCCACAAGCAGACCCTTCAACAATCTCTGCCTCTCCAATGTCATGGTCGTCGATAGTCTCTCTGACAACTGTTACTGAAGCTCAAAAATCAAGTGAATCACAAAATGTACAAAAAACTCAAGGTATTAATGACTTCATCGCCCGGGAGCAGAACTTCTCAACTATTGTAAACGATAAGGCGAAGAAACAGAAACCTCAGAAGGAAAAGAAGACTGTGGATCCAATTCAACAGCCAAGCTTTGATTCTGTTTTTGTTGCTGAAAAAACTATACCACAAGAACAACCAAAGTCAGATTCTGAGCTGTCGCCGGTACAAACCTTATCGTGGTCATCAATTGTCCTGCATAATATCGACCTGACACCAACGTTTACTGAATCGCGTTCCAGTGACCCGGTTGAAACAATTTCCAGACCTCATGACGTCCCTCACGTTCAGGAAGTCAATATTTACGTTGAAGAGAAGCCTCAGAAACCCAAGACTAAGAAGCAAAAGAACTTACCCAGAAAGGAAGCTGATCAACAAGTTATAGATACATATGTCTACGAGAAGAAACCAGAGAGTGAACGCATTTCAGGGTCATCAACACCGGAGTTTAATATCCAATTACCAACACCTGCTAAACCATCAGTTTGGTCCTCATCAGAGACTTACGCTGAAGTGGTTAAAAAGTCCGGCTACACCGACAACACGAACATAAAATATAAGACGGTTGACGTGGCTGAAACAAAGGTGAATGAAAGACAGCCGATTGCTCCCGAAGTGCAGACCGAAAATGTTCTTCTGGAATTCCCAGACCCTGTTTCGCCTTTAGGCTTACAAGCTGATATCGATGACTATTCCGAGAAACCGTCCCAGTTGTCTTGGAGAGAGCTTATAGATGAGGATGATGTGGATCCAACGGATTCGTGGTATCAAGAACCAATTACCCCGGAATCAATCAAAAAGGAACCAGAGTCTGAAAGACGTTCGCGAGGCAGCGATAAACCAATAATACAGATAACCGAAATATTATCGGAGACTAAACCGCAGCCTGAAAGTGACCAAGGATTTTTGGAAATCACTTCGAAAAAACGAAATCGGTCCCGTTCTCGCTCACGACAGTCGCAAGTTTCGAACTGTGATGAGAAACCACAAAAGAAGAAATCAAAGAAACCAAAAGACAAGTCACAAGTAATATCTTCCGTAGCACATGTCGAATCCATTCCAGCAGTTGAACCCCCAAGGGAAAAGGAGCCAGAAGTTGAAAAGTCGAGTACTACTGCTGTGCGAGAACCTTCTCCTGTCCTTGCTCCTGCTCTGAACACTTCTGGTATGTCGTGGGCTGCTATAGCAGCACACAATGTACCTCAGCCAGCCCAGCAAATAAGACTTCTTGAAGTTGAGACCAAGGAAATTGTTCAACTGGACGTAAAGAAACCCTCAATTTCACATACAGTAAGCATTCCTCTCACCCTGGAAAAGCCCGAACCAAAAACCAAAAAGTCTAAGCAAAAGTCAAAGCGTAAATCACCAACTGAAATTTTGGAATTCATTAATGCTGAAAAATCTAGCCATCAAGTGATAGTTTCCCAACCTACACAGATAGAACCGAATGTCGAACTCTTCGAAGCAGATGATGACCTAATTGTAGAAAGAACACCCGTAGATGCAGTTCAGGACGTAGAAATTGTCGTCAAAGAACCAGTTACAAAACATCTGAAGGAGGACTTCATTATTGTCGAAGAAGTTACAAAGTCTGAGCCAATTGTTGGAACTGCTGTTGATGAAACCAAGACAATAACCACAGTCACTACCACAACAGTAACTACTGAATCAACTACAGAAACTTCCACTCCTGCTGAACAGAAGAAACCTGAGGAACCGAAAAAACCTGCATATGCCGGTCTTCCTGTCGATGATTCTTCTAGCACCTGGATGGATGTCTTGGATGAACCAATGAACTTCTCTGACGACGAAGAAACTGTACAAGAAACACCTCTGGCTCCATTTGAGGACGCAAAGCAGGCTTCTGAGGAAACTGAGGTCGTCACAATTAAAACTGTGGTCGACGAAGAACCAATTCCTGATTCCCAGAAGGAGATCACTGTTATTGAAGAAGTTACCAAGTCTGTGCCAATTGGTGAAACTACTGTGGATGAAACCAAGACAATAACCACAGTTACGACCACAACAGTAACTACTGAATCAACTACAGAAACTTCCACTCCTGCTGAACAGAAGAAACCTGAGGAACCAAAGAAACCTGCATATGCCGGTCTGCCTGTCGATGACTCTTCCAGCTCCTGGATGGATGTCTTGGATGAGCCGATGAACTTCTCTGACGATGAAGAAACTGTAAAAGAAACACCTCTGGCTCCACTTAAGGACGTATCAGAGGCTTCTGAGGAAACCGATGTCGTCACAATTAACACTGTGGTCGACGAAGAACCAATTCTTGATTCCCAGAAGGAGCTTACTGTTATTGAAGATGTTACCAAGTCTGAGCCAATTGTTGAAACTACTGTGGATGAAACCAAGACAATAACCACAGTCACTACCACAACAGTAACTACTGAATCAACTACAGAAAGTTCCACTCCTGCTGAACAGAAGAGACCTGAGGAACCGAAAAAACCTGCATATGCCGGTCTTCCTGTCGATGATTCTTCTAGCACCTGGATGGATGTCTTGGATGAACCAATGAACTTCTCTGACGACGAAGAAACTGTTCAAGAAACACCTCTGGCTCCATTTAAGGCCGTAACACAGGTTCCAGGTGAAACGGAGGTCGTCATAATTAAAACTGTCGTCGACGAGGAACCAATTCCAGAGCCCCAAAAGGAGATCATTGTTGTCGAAGAAGTTACCAAGTCTGAGCCAATTGTTGAAACTACTGTGGATGAATCCAAGACAATAACCACAGTCACTACCACAACAGTAACTACTGAATCAACTACGGAAACTTCCACTCCAGCTGAACAGAAGATACCTGAGGAACCAAAGAAACCTGCATATGCTGGTCTGCCTGTCGATGACTCTTCCAGCTCCTGGATGGATGTCTTGGATAAACCAATGCACTTCTCCGACGATGAAGAAGCCTTGGAAAAAACGCCTTCGGCTCCATTTAAGAGCGTTGCAGTGGATTCTGAAACACCTTTGGCACCTTTTGAAGAAAGTTCTGACATCGCAGTAACTCCAAGTGATGCTAATTCGTTCATTTGTGAAACATCTTACTGGTCTGCAACGCTGAAGCCTGGACAGGTTTCTACAACTGTATCCACAATTGAAACATCAACTGATGTGAAGGAACCCAATCCAATGACAGTAACCATTCCTAGTGATGAAATTGTTGAAGAAGTTGCCGTAAAATCACCAATTGACCAACCAACAACTTGGTCGGCAAAAGTTCAAACCGAGTCGAAAATCTTCCCAGCAGCCGAACCAGAAGATAAGACTTCGCCTGATTGGTCCACTGTTGTAGTAAGCAAAACTACTGACTTCCAGGAGCCAAAATCTCTTGAAGATGTCGTAGACACCCAACAGGTGACAACAACTACAACTACTTACGTAACCACAACTGTAACATCACATAAGGATAAAACCATTGCAGAGGATAAGCCGTCAGCAACATCCTATGTATCTACAGTGGTAACAAGCCACACAAGTGACCTTGCTTTGAACAAAGAACCAGTTAATGAATCAACTATTGAGACCAAAATCATTGAACTAAACCAACCTGAAAACCTCGCCGACAATCTCTTCCGTGAAGGCTTTAATCTGCGTCCTCAATACGACCTGTTGTATGGACAATATCAACAATTGCAGGTGGTAAGCATTCCGGAGGAAACAGCTCCAATTGAGGTTAAGCAGGAAGTTGATACACTAGATGATTATGTGATAATTGAACCCGAAGCTATAGCCCAACTTAACTCCGAAATTCTTGCTCTGAATCTACATCTCGATCAGGGTAATCTCCTACCCAAAACTCGTATAGATGTTGATAGCATTAGCCAGTTCCTTAAACTAAAAACTCCAGATGATTCCATTGTAAAAGCAGAACCTGCAGTTCAGGATATTAAGGTTATAGAAACTCTTGAGGTAGCACCCACTGTAGAACCTTCGATTGAACCCATCCCTGCAGAAGCTCCTATCCCTGAACAATCACAACTCCCAATCGAGCCCAGTAATTTGCTCTTGCATCTTAGCCAGGACGACTTCGTTAAGCTAATCAATCATAACAAGCACACGGCAAACGAAGCTTTTGCTTTGCTGCCGGGGAAAACCACAGACAGGACGAATGCTCAGGAAACTCAAGACGATAAGCATAAGACTGACAGCATTACAGAAACTGTAGTGACAACCACGACGACCACGATTACTGATCGCGTTGTAGAAAAGACTGAACCAGAAGCATCGTCATTACCAATCATTCCTACCGCCCAACCGCTGGCAGCGCCTTCACCTAGCAACCTCGATCAGCTGCGACTGAATCTGTATCTGGACGACTGGCAACCAACCGGTGTCGATGCAGAGTTGGCCGATAATTCGATCGACAGACTGAAACGTGCTGATTCTGCCAGTGGGGAATCGGAACATGACAAAGACAAGAAACCGCAGCAACCCGATGTGACTGGAAAACCCGACAAGGACGACCATGACAGTGACGATGACGACGACGACGATGACGATGAGGGGGACAAGCCGACTGTGCCTGAAATTCGTAAGCCCAACGATGACGATGATAAACCGAACGACAGAGATCCTGGTAGCGGTAGTAGTGGTAATGTGACTCCCACTCCCGAGCACGATGCGCAGCAAGGTCAGAACCGTAGCTGCTCATCGGAATATAGGTCCGCGGATCTTCCGGGTGGTGTGGGACACTGGCGGGATCAGAGTACTTATCTGGCTTTAGAAGCCGAACAGCTTCAGGTGAAATTAGGAGATCAATCTGTACTAACCGAAACTAAAACCACAAGCCCAGCCCCCTCTGTCCAAGCCCCTGAAACTAGCCCCAGTACCAATACCAATACCAGTCCCCTAAACGTTGCAAACGCACTAATCCAATTGGCAAGCGCCACAACTCACACGCTGACCGCCAAGGCGAACGCAGCAGCAGCGGCGACACAAGCAGCAGCGCTGGTAGCAACCAGCGCACTTTTGCCAGTTGCCACAGCCGTAGTCGATAAGCTTACTACATCAACGACAACACCAGCGGAGGAGCATCCAGTTGCGGCACAAGCTGCAACTCCGGAGATCACACAGCCGGCGGCAGAAGCACTAGTTGTTGCTGTCGCAGAGCCTGAGGTTGCAACAGCGGCAGCATCCCACACCGATACGACAACAACGAGCCACAGCCAGGAGGAGAAGGTGGTCGCAGCCGCCCCCACTGACAATGGGGAGGTGTTGAGGCGCACCACGACAACGACCACTACCGTAACAACAACAACCACAATTGAAACGCCTTCGACAACTAGCACCACAACGACAACAACCACAAGCAGCAACGACCTGCAACAGCAACGCCAGAAGGTGAACATCACATTGAGCCTTCGTTTATTCATAATTTTAATTTTTGCAGCTTTTCTGTGTGGTTTCGGTATTTGTTCATGGCTTTTATACGGCAATCGCTCGCCATGCTGCGGTTGCTGCTGTGCCCAGGTTCCGGCCAACAACACATGCTGCTGCGGCCAGGCATTATCGCTGGCAGCGGGAACAGATCCGCAGTAAATGTTGGCCTGGGCCTGGTGTCTACACAGTGGCAATAAACTGAGGCGATTGCCGAACTACTAACGTAATTTAATTATCAAGAACCATGTTTGATTTTTTATGTTTTACTTAAGTTTTCCATTCCAATCTTTATTATTTTTGTACTGTATGTGTTGTTCTGCTAAACGCATCCGAAAGCCTTATGTTTTGAGTTTGTAATTTCAAATAGAAGCATCTAACTTAGTCGTAGAGAATTATGTAGATTTGATTTACGTTAAGTTCCTTCTACTAATTGATATTAACCTTTGTAAAAGCCCAGTAATAATCACTGACTACTACTTACTAATGGTAGTGAGATATAATTATTAATAAAATCTATATTAACCAACCTGCACGTTTTTAATACTGAGCTGATTTTATCCCCAGTAGTAGTTTTCTTCGCAGATTTTCCACACCCAAACACACAGAGCACTGTCACACACAGCACACACACGATCACGCACCGAGCACACGCACTCTTCCTGCCCCGCACACACAGTGCCCCACAATTACAAAGTTCCCAAATGCAGAATATATACATGTCCCTTATGTGTATAGCACCTACTTATATATACGAGTTCATTGTCTTGCCTACCGCCCAGCCTCCTATCGCGAATTCTTGCGTGCAGAGCATGTTCCCTGCCACGGCTATAAATACAGCCCGGATCCGATGCGATCCATGCGGTGCAGGCTTGCTCGAAAATAGTCTCCCGTTTAATTTACAATTTTAGTCTGCAATGTGCAATGAAGGCGTTGAGTGTTGAGTGCGAAAAAGAAGCATTTCAAGAATCTAAATGTTTTTGTTAGTGCCAAAGTGTGTGTAGATATCGGACCTAGATCTGAACAACAGTATTGATCATTAAAGAGTAATCTCTATAGATTTATTTTAGTATACATATAGAGCCAAAGTAAGTTACAAGCATTGCATTCTATTTTCCAACTTTACCCTCAAAACAGGCAGTGAGGCAAAGCATTTCTTTTTCTTGGTACTTTTGTCTATACGCCTACCTCATACATACTATGCCGCCATTTACAACTAAGACTATTATTTATGCCAACTGCATGTTACGTTACTTTATCCTTAAAAAGCTAAGAGCTAGAGTTATTTTTAAAAGCATTCCCGAAAAAGACTTCATGCCTTTGTATGGCTGTGCATCCGTTTATAAATATTTATAAATAATTTACTTACTTGCATGTAAATATGTTGTAAGCCGCAACAAATATTTACATCCATTGCGTTAATTAGCCTTTATTTAGACGGAAAATTGCAAATGTTTATTAATATTAACACACTTTCTACACCATCTCATCCCCAAAAACCAAACACATTTGCAAATCTATAGGAACTAATTGCGCTAGAGCTCGACGAACTGCTACAATCGCTCTCGAGCGTCGAGGATGGCATCGCGAACATGAACCAGAGCAGCTTGGAGGGCATGCTGCAAGGACTGAAGGTAAAAAAAAATTAATCTAAGACACTCTAACAACAGCATATTTTGAATGCATGTCTTTTGCAAACTGGCAACCAAACCCTTTAACCAACGTAGCTAGAATTATCTTTAATGAACATACTTACACCTGTACATAATAACGTTTTGTAAACGATTAATGGATGCTGGCGTGTGTCAGAGATTTTTAATAACTCAATCGCATCACTCCATACAGAATCGTACATTATTGTTTAAATAGGTAATTTCTCTATTCAGAATACCGTTCAGTTTTGTTAGTGTTGTCCAGTTTCGTAGTTGCCGACTCCTTTGCTGTCAACAAATTGAATTTTGTAGGCCCAAAATGCCCAGATCAATGTTACCATTGTACACACAACATTGTTTCGAACACATGTCTAAAAAGCCCTCTATTTTATACGCCCAATGTCCAGCTAATCCAAAGCAATCTCGAAGTACACGAAAGGGACGCCAGCCAGTTAAAGGCCCAGGCCAAAACGCTGCCCACGGATCCAGCTACCGAACGTTTGCTCAACGACACAGTGGATCGCATTGACTTGCTCCTGCGACGCACTCAGCAGGGCATCACCATGATAGCGGCAAGTGTTTTCAATTAGTCTATTTAGTTATCTTTTATTAAAATTAATTCTTATTCTGCAGAATGCTATGCATGGCCAGAAAAAGCGGCAGCAGGAGATCGACGAGTATCAGCAGCATCTGCTCGAACTGGAGCGCTGGATCATAGAGGTTTCCGCAGAGCTAGCTTCTTTCGAACCTACCTCGGACAGCAGCACCGATGAGCAGGTGCTCAAGTCGCAGGTGGAGAGGAGTCAGCAACTGCTGCGCACTCTCAAGGATCGCCAGCAGTCCATGGATGATTTAGTGGATCAGACCCGCCAACTGCAGTCGCATCCCGATGTTGCTCCCTTGGCCGACACGCTGATGGAGCAGCTGCAGAGCATCATAACCATTCTGCGGGAACAGATCACGGTGGCCACTAAGCGCATCTTTACCATCGAAAAGCGCATTGTGGACCTACGAAAGGCCAAGAGCGAGGAGGCGCAACGCCAACGAGTTCTGGACGATTCTCTTATCAAGCCACCAACGGAAATTCCAGTGGGCCTCGAGGCGGCGCCTGAATCCATCGAGTCAAACGAGGAGAACACTATTGACTCTAGCTCTATGCCCGAAGAGGAGATCAAGCCACCGACTGGTGTGTATGTAGAGACCCAGACTTCGCTGAGCCTGCACCAGGCTCCAGCTCCTGTGGTGACCACCACGACTGTCGAAGCTCAGACCAGCTTCAAGGAGCCACCACCTGTGGAGACCGCAGAGGTAGCTTTGCAAACCCAGAAGGAACGTTCGCCGACTGAGAACATTATGGTGACACAGACGGTGCAGCATGGCAAGGAGACCATCCAGATCGATACCACTCGCAACAAGGATGTGCCCGAAGAACCGGAGGATGTGCAGATCGAGGCTCGCTATCACCAACGTCCGCAGGGCGATGTGGAACGCGCAACCGAGCTGATCATGAAGAATGTCCCGCAGGCATTTGAAACCACATTCGTGGAGCCGGATGAGACGACCACAGAAGTCGTCGTGGGACCCGATGGCACCAAACACATTGTGCTCAAGAAGGTCGTGACCCGAACTCGCCAGCAAATTGTGCAGCAGCAGCAAGTCAGCTCCATCGAGACAATCAGCGACTCGGATGGCAACATTGAGGTGCACTCCACGGGACAGATCAACCTGGAGGATGTGCATACTACAGACACCAAGGCTGATCCTCTAGAAGGCACTATCCAAACCGTAGTCACGCAGCAAATGCGCGGGGCTCTTGTGGACTCCTCTCAGCCCGAAGGCGTGGTCTTGCAGGAGTTCGAAACGGAACCTACCATTGAGACGTTCGAAGAAGTTATTGTGCCAGGATCCCAGTTAAGCGATGTGCAAACCCAGGGCAGTATTCGAGCTGTGGTCCATCAGGTGACCCGGAAGGTGATCCGTAAGACGCGTAAGATCATTAAGCGCATCGTTATCATCGATGGCAAGGAGCACATCACCGAGGAGGTGGTCGAGGAACCCGAGGAGGTCGAGATAACCGAAGAGGAGACGGCACCGCACATCAACGTAAACATTGTGCGCACTGTAAACGGCAAAGTGGTGACTGAGGAGGAGTTCCAGCGCTTGTTGCAAGAACAGGAGCAGGAGCCCGGCGGCCTTGTCATCGAAGAAGTTGCCACGGATCTGTGCAAGCCAACAGCAGCAGAACCGCAGCAACAGGTATTTGATATTGAGTCTAACCAAGTCACCACCACCACAAGAACAACAACAACAACAGCAACCACACAAGAACAAGAACAGCCAGAACAACAGACACCACCAACAACAGATACGACCAAAGAAGCACCTGTAGAGTTGCCAGCACCTCAAGTAGAAGATGTTGAACAACCCGTAGAAGTTGCCACTACCAGTCCCGTTCATGTTCCAGCAGTGGATGTAGCTGAATCCAAAGACTCCCCACCAACTCCAGCAGCCATTGTAGATGATGAGCCGCAAGTGGTTGAAGATATCAATGAAATTTGGCCACTGGAACATCATCTAAAACCCACCAACATTGACTTCTCCCAGCACATCGAAGAAATTGCAACCACAACCACAGCAGTGCCAGAGGCCTCCATGCCAGTGGAGGAGATCTGGCCGACAAGCCCAGAGACAGGAAACTCTTTGACTCTGGAGCAGTATGTATTCGAGCCACAATCGCCGCGTGAACAGAGCACAAAATCTGAGGATTTGGTGCCGCAAGAGACTGAGACTAAGCCTGCCGAACGACAACCAGAAGCTGAGCCAATTACCACTGGCAGTATTACCATAACTAAGACCACAACTACCATCACAAGCTCCACTGAACTGCCTGAGGATACCATTGTTCCAGCCGAGCCTGTGTCCAAGCCCAAGACTGACACTCAGAGCTTCCTGGAAGCTGAGCAATCCCTGGCCGCAGCTTTGAAGGAACAATCTTCAACGCCAGCTGTTACTTCCATCGCTGAGATCATGGAGCTTGTGCCAGAGGCAACTGCACCGCCGGAGGTGAAGGAAGCACCTGTAACAATGGAGAGCCTGGTTGAGCCTGTGGTATCTGAAGTCACTGAAGCTACTGAAAAGACTGAACAAAAGCCAGAAGAACCCATCCCAGAAAATCTGCCAGTTCCTGCCCAAACCGACCTGCGTGTGGCCACCCAACTCTTTATCTCTGGTGAGGCCGCAGCCTCAGCAGCTCCGCAAAAATCCTTCCAGATTACAGCCCCATCCCTCGAGGACAATGGTGCTGGTGTTCTGAAGGTTGTGCTGGGCAAGGAAGAAGATTCCACAACTGCTCCAGCTACTGGCAAGGTTAGCATGACCATCATCGAGACCGCAGCAGCTGCTCCCGTCGTCGCTGCCGACGCCAAGCGGCGTCGAAAGAAAAAGAAGAGAAGAGATACTAAGCACGAGGACGACCTCGAGCAAGAAGAACTTCAGCCAGAGGCTGTAAAAGAGCCAGAAGTTGAGTCTGATCTGCCAGTTTCTCCGGAGGATTCCCCCCGCGACCAAGTTCGCCATGAGTCCATTGTGGAGCTCAGCGCCGATAGCGATTTATCCAGCATTGAGATCGACTCGAAGGTCAAGGTAGTGGAAGACGCCGTCGTTTCATCGCCCTCGGAATCGCCGCGAGCACCTATGGTTGAGTTGGTCATTCCCACAGAGGTCGTGGAACTTGCTCTGGTTGAGGACGAAGAGCAGCAGACCACACCGCGAGCTCCCTCGCCCACCGGAAAGCCTGAAGTCGAGCAGGAAATCAAATCCGTGCAGACCTCGCCAGTGCATCAACCGACACTGGATGAGATCGGCTTGCAGACAAGTCTGGAGGTGCAGCCCGATAACCAGGAGAACGAATCGCAAACTCTGATTGTGGAGATTGCAGAGACTGAGGCACAGACCACACCGCGCAGCGAAGAGAAACCCGAGGCTGTTGAGCTCTCCACCACTGAGATTCAAACGGATGTGAGTGGCCAGCCGGCCGATACAGTAGAGATTTCCAGTCAAACCACTGTGACCACTACCATCGAAAAGGAATTGCAGACCACGCCAAAGGATTCGCCTCGTGCTCCAGAGCCAGACAGCAGCGATGTGGTTGAATCTCTGGTACAGGATTTGGTTAAGGATATGACCACCGATTTGCCAGTGCCCACAAACGAACAGTCGACCGGCACAGAGACAACCACAACCACTGAGATCCATGTTCAGACCACAACACCTGAGCCAACGGAACGCATTGAGGATGTTAAGCCGGAAACTGTCCATGAAGAGACCTCAACAGTGGAATTGGTACAGCTTGCCGATGGGGAGATGCAGACCACGCCTCGTGGCGATCACGAGCAGCCCGCCTCATTGGATGACAACTCTTTGACGGCCACTTCGATTTCCATTTCGGAACCCTACGAGCTGGAGGTGAAGACCACAGTGGCCATTCCCGCCGATTCCGATACCTCGGTGGCTGAGCCAACGGTCTACGAGTACACCCAGACCATGCAGCTGCCCAAGCAGGACAAGAAGTCCAAGAAGGACAAGAAAAAGAAGCAGAAGAATGTCCCGGAAGTGGAGCAGCAGCAGCAGCAGGTGCCAGAGGAGCCGCAAATCAGTGTAACTGTGGAAATTGCACCCGAATTACTCTCCGAGTCGGGCATCGTAGTGTCCACCAATCAGGAAATTGAAGAAGTGCCACATGTCACACCTGTTGTGGAGGAGACTGTCATCGAACCAGAGCCAGAAACCAAGCCAACAAGAGTGCAGCTGCAAATAACAAAGACCACTGTCTACGATGAGTATCCCGATCTGCCGGTTCACATCACCGAGCAAAACAAGGTGCTCATTGCCTCCCAGCAGCAACAAAGCAAGCGATCTGGAGCCGGACCCACTACCTCGGCGGTGACCATTGAAGAGGTGGCCTCTCCCACTGAAGAACTGGTTGTGCCCATTACCCCGGGACCGGACACCTTCAGTGGAGAACCCAGCAACGTGTGGTTCAGTGCCACCACCAGCGTTGACAAGACACCAGTGGAGCTCACCCAGGCTCTGATTATGAGTGAAAGCCTCCAGCATTATCCGGGACAGCAGAAGCAGCAACAGCCACAGCAACAGCAACCTATCCTTATTTCAGCGAAGGAAGTCATCGGGGATCGCATTAGCAAGCTGAAACAGGCCTCCCCTCAGCAGACTACACCGCTGAGCAACGTCCTCCATTTGGCTACCCTTTCGGAGCAGATAAAGGACCTGCCCACCGAGCAACGACTGTTGGAGGTCAGCGAAGGACTCCAGGATCTCGATGCCGCAATCAAAAAGGGCGATAAGACCGTTATCCAAACCACCGTGATCACCGTCATCGAGAAGGTATCAACGTGGCTGGAGACCATCGAGTACCGTGTGTATCTCATCCGCCAGAACTCCAACGAAGGACCTTCCGAGGAGAAATTGGACAACTATAACCAACTCAATGAGGAGCTGAGCACGATTAAGCAAAACGTCAGCCAGTTGGAGCGACAGTTGTCCAACGCTGAGCCCCAGTTGCAGCAATGCGTCGAGACCTTGAAGGAGCATGTGGAAGCTGTGGAGCAAGTGACTCAGCAGAACCAAGCTCAGGATAGCAATGACCTGGACAAGTGGCACAGCTTTGAGCTATTGCTGCACGATGTGTCCTCAGTGCTGGCCCATCTTCAGCAGAGCTACGATCATCTGGTTAACCAGGAGTATCCCCTGTCTGCCAAGCTCACCCAACTGGATGAACTAGAGGGTCAGCATGAGGCGGCCCAACAGCAGCTGGCACAGCTCTGCCAGAAAGCCCGCGCCTTCCAGCGCGATTTCCCCGGCAAGAAGATGCCGCAGGATGTGCACAATGCTTTCGAGACGAGCAAGAATATTGGCAACAATATTCAGGCCGAGCGAGAGCGTGTCCTGCAGCTGCAATCGCTGGCGGAGGAGTACGAGCAGACCCTCAAGGAGTTTACCAATATCACAGTTCTGGCCGACAAGCTGGTCGAGAGCCCAATTGTTTCCAGTTCCCTGGAGCAGCTGAACAACGAGGTGCAGAAGCAACGCAAATTCTTCGTGAATCTGAGCCACTGCCGAGCCATGTTGGAGTCGCTGGAGGAGAACATCGACAGTGAGACCCGCGAGAAGCACTCCGAGTTGCACAAGGAGCTCTACAATAGGGCAACATCTCTCCTGGACAAGGCCTCGGAGCGGTCTTCCAAATTGGTGCAGGCTGCCTCCCGCTGGACTGTCCTGGAGAAGGGCATGCGTGATGAGCTGCAATGGCTGCAGGTGGCCCAACAAAGGGTGCCCGATTTGTCGGCCGTCACTTCGGCGGACTACGATCAGTACACCACGCTCTACCAGTCCCTGAGCAACGATATCTCACACCACTACGTGAAGATGACGCAGCTTTCCGGAATAGCCAACAAGCTGCAACAGCTGGTCCAGGCCCCCAATCTCGTGGAGGAGACCAATGAGGCTTTAATTGTGCTTCTCAAGCTTCGCGAGGAGGTGGCCCTGTACTTGCATCGCCTGCTGGTCTTCAAGGAAATCTGGGTGCAGTATGAACAGCAAACGGATAAATTGGAGGCCTTCGTTCGCGAGGCGGAGCAAGAGCTGCGACAGATCCAGATACCTGCCCAACCCACCCAACAGCCCATCGAGCACATGCGTCAGTTCTGGGAAATCAAGGCCCGGTTCGAGCTACATAACAATGTGCGAACCGATGCCGGCCTGAGCTTTGAGAAGTCCCTGCAGGTCATCCCATTGGCCGACGAGATGCTCCAGCGGCAGTTCCATGCCCAATTGGAGGATCGCTGGCAGGCCGTGGCCCAGGCTATCGAACTCATCCAACACAACATTGTCGAGTGCCTGTCATCGGAAGATGTGCCCGCGGACGAGAAACTCAAGATGGTGGAGCGGGAACTGCAGGAGATCTACCTGACCATGACCAGCATGAAAGGTGTGATCAAGAACGAAGAGGAACTCTGTCTCTATATCGAGCGCGTTCAAGTGCTGCGCACACGTGTCGGCTTTATAGGCAACGAGCTGGGCAGGATTGGACTGCAAGAGCCGGCCATCGAACCAGAAAAGGTTGGCGAGCTTTTTGCCCTTTCGCACAAAATCAGCACTCAGATTGCCGAGGAGCTGGAAGGTGCCTCTGTGCTGCGTGACCAACTGCAGGCCATCCAGGAGGGCATCAGCAACCAACGCAAACACCAGGCCAAGATCTCAGTTATCCTGGATGAATGCGAGGCCGCCGAGCGCCAAGGTGCCGATGTTCTCGAAAAGGCCGTTGCCGATTGCCAGGGCGTTGGCGAGGAGCTGGTGACCAGCTGGCAGGAGATTATGCGCATCCGCCAGATGCTGCACACCCTGCCCATGCGCCTCAAGATGTCCGTATCGCCGGTTAAGCTGGAGCGGGATATCTCGCAGCTCCAAGACGACCATGCCTTCCTCGAGAGCAAGTGCACGAATATTATGGGCATTTTGCGGAACCGTCTGGCCATCTGGCTGCGCTACGAACGCCAACTGGAGTTGGTTCACGGCTCTGTCCAGGAAACCGACTTCATGATGGAATTGATTCGGGTTCATGGCCAAGTGGACTACGAGCGCCTGCGTAAGGCCACGGAGCGTTTGGAGGTAAGTGTGTGTTTTTCCTTAAGAGATATTTATGGCTTTGTTTACGCGGCTTTCCATCTCGCTCTCTACCTGCTGAGAGGAATTTTCGCGAGCAGCCAATCGGTGGCATTATCATCGGCAGAAAATTTTCGCTGCAAACGGTTCTTTGTCCCGACAGCCGTCAGTCGTTCGGTGACACTTGAACCTTTAAGATAAACTCGGGAAAGGCAATTTCATATTTAAAAGAGATTTAAAGTAGTACAAAATCGTTAATTAAAAATTAATTTACGAGCAAGAAATCGAAATACTTCCTTGATAATAAAATTGGTAATAATACATCATACTTCTTATTGAAATATTAATAAACTATTTATCAGCATATATTTAAATATAAACCCCCATAATTATATTTGTTTTCGAACTAACCAAGCTATATAAATAATTAATTTAAACTCCGCTGCAACCCGCGATAGCAGAATAAAAAGCTATAGAAGCTACAAACTTTTTCCAAGCTTTTTCGTAAGCTCTCGCGCGTACGTGGTGCTCTTTACGTAGCAAGTTTTATGCCGCCGCCAGTTGCCGTTAGCTTCGAACCGAGCGCGTATCTCCCTCGTCGCGTCCGGAATACCATAAATTATATATATTTAAATCCACTAATCCGTCGCTCTTCGCCTCAAATCGCAGGGACTGGCCGGCGATCTACAGAACCGCGAGCAACTGATCGATGAACTTAAGGGAGCTGCCAAGCCGCTGATTGAGAGCTGCGATGTCCAGATTGTGGAGCAGATAGAATCGGCCGTCCAGGAGGCAGTGGTCGCCTGGAATGACACCAGTGACAATCTACAGCAGCTTCGCACCCGATACCAGAGAGCCGTCGAACTGTGGGACAAGTACCGCAACGCCTCAGCGGCTGTCAAGAGCTCGATTGACCAGCAAATGGATACGGTCAAGTCCCTGGAGCAGCCATTGGATGCCCTGCAGCACGCCAAGGTGAGTTCTACATGCCGTGACACATCCCGGCAACGTGCCGTATGAGTGATGGGTATCGCGTGGGTGTCGTTTGATGGCGGCAGTAAGGAAAATCCCAAAGGAAAGTAGGAAGTAACTGAACTAGAAAATGGCTAAAAATAACTACTTCCTGGTTCGTTACCTGATATATTCCGGAAGCCTATTAGAACAGGACACAGCCATGTTCCGCTGGCCAGGTGGGCGGATTATTTGATTTTGGCAGCAAACTAGCACGGCAATGTGACGCTTTAATTGCCCTTCCGGGGCACCAGGGAACTAGGGAAGTCTGGAAAGCCAGTAATTACATTGATTTTCCTCAAAGTAGTAGTAAACTTCCTATCAATTTTTTTGGGCGCGTCAATGTAATCGGTTTGTAATGGGTGGTATATGAGGTAACTCCTCGCTCTTGGTCCGCTGAGTGTGTGTGTTTGTCATAAATTATGCTTTGGTAAATAAAGCCAAACGTCCGATTTCTTTTTTTGGTATTTACTTAAAAAATTAACGCATACTTCGTCGTCGTTTTGTGTTTATTGATCATTAGGGTCATTATTATAGTATAGGCCGTATAGGACCGACGACGGTGCTGTAATTATATTTTCGGACAGGCAGGCAAGCAGGCCGGCCAACTGTCATTTCACATGGAGAGTAGAGTTTATTAACCCGGGCATTCATTCGTATTATATTATTTGTACACATCGCAGCTTTATCAAGCAGCCGAAAGCAGCGGGAACAGGTCCGCAAAATGCCTTGAAGATAAATGTAGAAAACAACACGAACGAACCAAACAAATCTAAATTCTTAATACTATGTTGGATATTTCAATGCCATTTTCAAAGCGCTCGCTGGCTTGTTTGCTCATGTAAAGGCAAAGATAAAGCATCGGCAAATACTTGCCGGATGATATCATAGGGCACACACCATGATCCGGCCCTTAATGCCCATTCCGCTTCGCTCTAAATTGGGGAATTTATTCGTAGAGTCGAGTATAGAGTGACCTGTTTTTGTTCAATTTGAAAACGAAAGTGTGCGCTCGTCGAGCAGCCCTAATTACAATTGTCGAGCAGCAGGGAAATGCACTCGACAAAGTGCGGCACGGCAATTGATAAGGGTCTCTCACTCGGACAAACGGGCGACAGTCGCCAGCCCCCGGCCGGCTTGAGCTAAATACTTCCCCGACATCGGAAAGTTAAATATAAACAAGTGACATTTTGCCAGCCATCGAAAATAATTGTTTGGGATTCTAGCTTTGGTTGGTGTTAAAAGAAAGAATAGGAAAATACGGGAAGGTGTGGGTATTATTGTTCTATTTTATAAAGTTATATTTTAGGGTGTACAAAAACAGCTGAATGGGATTATTAATTTTTTTAAAAAGAATATTTAAGCTGCCCGCTTTGGCTAGTTCAGCTTCTGCTTAAGGAAAATACAATGTCTCTGTTAATTATAGAGCCATAATGGCCTCAACCCTGAGCTTCATTAGCTAACTCTCGTTCTCGTTCTCCATCTCTATCTCCGTTCACACAGGTATGCCAAGATAGTTTGAGCACCCAGAATGACAGAATCTTGGAGCTGCGCGACATTGTGGCCAAGATAGCCGCAGATGTGGGCCTTGATGCCTCGGCTCTTATGCAGGGCGAACTGGATGCTTTGGGCCAGCGTTTGGCCGAGTGCAAGGATGCCATTACCACCCTGGCCAATGTGGCTGAAACGCAGGACAAAGAACGCAAGGAGCTCGACAAGGAGGTGGCACTGGCCAAGTCCTACTTCAACAATGTGCAGCAGGTAAGTCGAGCAGGAAACAAATTAATAAAATTATGGATGCACCTCGCACTCACTCCACACACCGGACGGCCAGGGAAACCTAGCCAGCCCAGTTCTATCTATCGATTATAGCGACGAATAGATGGATATTTGCATATGTTAGTTCGGCTTTTGGCGTGCGGAAATTCCCACACAAACGAATCGCGACTTGCCGGCAATTTGTATTGTTGCTTTCGCTCTGTTAATCCAATACGAAGGACATGCTATTTTAAGTGGGTTAAAAGTTGAAAAAGTTTTTTTGTGCACTGGATACAGTGGTCCCCGCGGACGGGCTCCTCCTCCGTCATTATTGATTGATAAGAGTGCTCAGTGCAAAAGGTTGGGCGGTTGACATAAAATCGTAATTGACACTAGCTTTTGTGCAGGAAATTTGAATATTTGATGGGCCATATGGATATATAATGAGCTTGGTCCTAGTTTCCACAGGACTACTCTTATCGGTTTGGCAGTTGGAAAACAAGTTAAAAGAGAATTTTTAAAGGGAGGGTTGAGAATAGTAAAGAAAAATAATAGATGGAAGCAAAGAATAAGATTTAGATGTTTTCACAATTGATTTAAATTCCCTAAAGATTATAGATTATGTTTTTAGAAAATGAAATTCTCATAAAATATACGTGCCAGATGTATCACTAAGAATTTATTTTATACATTCTTTTAGAATCATTAAGAGCATTTGTCAGTTAGAATTTTCCTTCAACCTTGTCTCACTGTAGTCTCATTTGCATGGCACATGCCAACCAGTTTGGGTCCCACTTCCTCTCTTCTGACGCCCACCCAGCACTCGCTCACCCACTGGTGGTACTCCCTCCTCGAAAGCTTCAGACAATTGAAGTTGGTCAGAGCCGACAGAGAGCGTGTCGTTGTTGGCATGAGGTCATTGCCAGTTGGCGGAAAGAGTTGCAATGTGGCAGAGTTGATTGTTATTGTTGTCGAAGCCATGCAGGGGACAGAAACACGGACGACGACGACGGCGAGCGGTAACTGGAGACATCCGAGCAGCCGTATTAGGGTCAGGCCAATTAGCGATGCACAAAGAATATTAATTTCAAACTGACCATAGGGAGATATATTAATCTGATTTTTTCTCTCTACGTAGGACATCGCCCGCGAGGCACCGCAAAATCCCAAGGAAAGCGAGGAGCAGTTGGCTGCCCTGCGAGCCCATCTCCAAACTCTGGCCAGAACGGAAGAGCAGCTGCGACAGCTGAAGGAGCGCCATCAGAACAATGAAGTGGCCCCTTCAGTCTCAGGAGCTGATGACGATGGCATTCTGGAGGTTCTAGCCATGTGGCAGAAAATATTCCAGGATACCTTCCAAGAGTACCATCGCCTGTCCACGCGACTTGCTCGCAGCCAGAACAGTTCGGAGGCCTTGCGTCTGTGGCGTCAGTATCTTCAGCATGTCCAGTCCTTCCTCTCGTGTGCCATTCCAGAGGATTACAGCAGCCTGAGGGAACAGCAGCAACTGTGTGCCATCCACCAAAACCTGCTCATTTCGCAGCAGAGTGTGCTGGCCGAAACGCCACTGGAATCAGAGCTCTCCGAGCAATACAAGGCTCTGACGAACCTGCACAATGAGACCCTCTCGAGGATCATGCAGCGCAATGGTGAGCTGGAGCGGCGGGTGAGCGGCTGGAATGCCTATCGCCAGCAGCTGGATGCCCTTTTGGACTGGCTGCGACAGCGAGAGGCAGAGCGAAATGGCCTCCAACTCCGTTACATTCACCTGAAGCGAGTGCCGCACCTGAAGAACCGCCTGGATGCTATGATCCAGCAGCTAGACCAGGGAGAACAACAGAGCAAGGCTCTGCAGGAACAGCAGCAGGAGTTGGCCAAGCACTGCGACGACGCCCTGGCCACCGCCATGCGCATGGAGCAGGCCAGCATTGGCCAGCGTATTAATAACCTGCGTGCAGCGCTCAAGACCTGGCAGGGATTCCTGCTCCGCGTGACCCAACTATCGGAGACATACGAGCACCGAGTGCAGCAACTCCAGAAGGAGTTCGGCGCAGCCCAAAGGCTCCTCGATGCGAACAGCGAAGAATCCTCCCTGCCCACCCAGCCGGCGGCCATTGAGCAGCTACTGGGAGCCCTGCGTTCCCAGAGAGTTCAGCTGGGCGCACAGGTGCCCGCTCTTGAGAGTCTGACTGTGACCCAGGAGGAGCTCAAGGAGTGCATCAGCCCGCACGACATGAAGACCATTCGTCAAAGGAACTGGCTGCTTTGGCAGCAGCACGCCGACCTGGACTACCAGCTGGCCAACCTGATCAACACGATCGAGGAGCGGCTGTCCCTGCTTTCCAACTTCCAAATCCGCTACGAACGCATCTCCCAGTGGCTGCAACGTCTGGAGCATCGGGTGGAGCGCGATGCGGATGTCACAGCCATGTCCAACCCGGAACAGGCAGCCAAGCAGCTAGAGCAGCAAATCAACTCAGAGCTGCAGCTGCGCGACAAGGAACGCGAGTGGTTACTGTCCACTAGCCGTGAACTGATGACACTGTACTCCGAACCCGAGGTCCGATCCCAGGTGCAGCAGCAGAGCGATGCCCTCATCGATCGCTGGCAACGCCTCAAGTACCTGTGCAAGCAGAAGGCCACCAAGATCGGGGAACTCAAGATGACCCTGCTCCGTTTGGAGGAGCGCATTGCTTTGATCCGCGCCTGGCTCTTCGAGGTGGAATCGCAGCTGGACAAGCCATTGAACTTTGAGAGTTACACTCCCAATGTCATCGAAGCCAAGCTGAAGGAGCACGAGCAGATACAGCGCTCCATCGAGCACCACAGCAGCAATGTGGGCGAGGTACTCAATCTCGTCGAAATGCTGCTGAACGATGCGGACAGCTGGCGCACTCAGGTCAACACCTCGGGACTGGCGGCCTCCGCCCAAAATCTGGAGCAGCGTTGGAAGAACGTGTGCAGCCAGTCGGCGGAGCGCAAGGCACGCATTCTGACCACCTGGAATCTCCTGCAGCAGCTGATCAAGCTCACGGCCGAGCACAAGAACTGGCTGGGCAAGCAGGAGAGCCAGCTGGCGGGCTACGAGCGAGACCGCAAGTCGCACAGCAAGCAGAAGCTGGAGGAACGCCAAAAGGAACTGAGAGCCAAGCTAGAGGAGCTGGAAAGCCAGTCGGTTAATCTGCGCCAGCTGGAACAGATCTATGCCAAGCTGACCTCGAGTGCTGGCGTGGAGCCGGAGAACATCCAGAAGCTCACGCTGCCCACCAAGGTGATGGTGAGCATGTGGCGCCAGTTGACGCCCCGCTGCCACGCCCTGCTGGACTCCATCGACAAGGACGCCAAGCTGATGCGCGAGTTCAACAATGCCCAACAGGAGGCCACAAACTCGCTGAATGCCATACAAAAGGCCTTGGAACAATTGCCCAGCTTAGAGGACCAGCAAAACTCCAAGGCGGACCCGAAGGTGGTGATCCAACGCCTGGAGAGCCTGGAGAAGAAGCTGCAGGATGCCCAGCAGCACGTTCAGCAGGCAGATAGCTTGGCCCAAGAGGCCAAGGCCAGGACCAAGGAGCAGCCACAACACAAGCAATTGTTGGAACTGATTACTGCCTACACCACCCTCTGGCAAACAGTGCAGACCCGCATCGTGACCCTTAAGACCACTTGGCTGGCGAGAGCCGCCCAAGCAGCTGCCGCCGCCTCCCGTGTGCCTGTGAATGAGGCAGCCAATGCCGCCGTCCAGGTCAACACGCTGTCGCAGAGGAAACTTCGCCAGGCGCAGCAGATGCAGCGCGAGACCTCCATCACCGCCAAGGATGCCTACATCATGGAACTGCAGACAGCCATCACGGAGTGCCAAAACAATCTGGATGAGCTGCAGCGCACGGTGGCGGACAAGACCCGCAAGCCGGGACCCCAGAAGATAGCCAAGCTGCTGGGCAATGCCCAGTCATCCACGGAGCTAGTCAAGCATCTCAGCCATTTGCTGCTCACCGAGTGCCAGGCGGACAACCAGTCCGCTCAGGTGGACACCGTGGCAGAGCTCACGTTGCGCTTTGACACACTGCAGTCGCAGTGGAAGGCGCGACAGCAGCACGATCAAAATGCAAGGTAGGTTTAGCTTTTTATTTACATTTTTAATGGGATATTTTATCGGAAGAGCTTGCTAAGCCTGTGTAAATTTTAATTTTTAAAATTTACTCATTTAAATTAATTTGAATTTGATTTAAAGAACTTTAATGGGGAGTCAAAGTGGCATACTTTAAAATCCTCTTTTATTCTGTGTCTCAAATACTCCTAAATCAACTAATTAGACACGAACGGCATCCTGTGTGGTTTATTATACTACAACAGATGACTTGTGTTCGTGGACACTAAAGTTAACTTGAAGATAACTTAAGAATTATATCCCAACATTGACTTAGCAAGCTCTATACCTTATTCGGCTTACCGAGTGGCATTTCCCTTGGTGTTTTGGGTTATTTGACTAACAAATTATATGTTTTATTGCCTTCCATCTCGCTGTTGCCTACTCCTCTCTCTCTCTGTCTCTCGCTCTCTGTCACACACACACGCATTAAACACAACCCACAAAAACTTACCTACGCTTAACTCGAACCTGCGCATTCACGATGACACTCGCCAGGTGCCACCTACCTGCATCCTACAAGTACAACTGCATACAGTAAGTGTTTCTACCTGAACCACATTAACCGCCAGCCTCCCAATGGGCTATAAGTAGTTCCCACCTCCTGCTGTTCTGTGTTCTGTGTGGTTTTCCACTAGACAAAAGCTGGCTGCGGATCACCAGATCACAAATGGCTGCCAGTCTCCAGGGTGGAGCACAGCAAACGGTAGTGTGGAACTGCTTATGCCCTGCTTAGCTGCTTTCTAAGGCCTCAAGTCCATGGAGACTTTGGCAAGGCTGGCTTAGGCTAACATATATCATACTCCATTATCATCTAGGTTGAGTCTGTGTTGATCTTAGAAACCCTTTATCAACACTGAATCAGCTAATGCTTTATGGAGTCTCTAGAACCTTCATTTATTTTATCAATTACTAATTATAAATCCTTATTACTTTTACCACCCCGCAGCGAGGTCGGCCGTCTAACGTGTCCGCTCTGCACACAGCGTAACTGGCAGCAGATCGACAACGATCTGTGGCGCCTGGAGCAGTGGCTGCAGTTCGCCGAGAGCACCCAAAAGGCCCAGTCGGCTCCGCCCTCGAATATCGAGCTCCTCGAGGATGTCACTCAAGATCATCGCGAGTTCCTCTTGGATCTGGAGAGTCACAAGTCCATTATCTCGTCCCTCAATGTCGTCGGCGACCATTTGGCCACTCACACCTCGGATACCGAAAAGGCGCGACAACTCCGGTCTCGCCTGGAGGCCGACAACGAACGCTGGAACAATGTCTGCATCAATGCCACCAAATGGCAGGGTCTGCTGCAGACCGCCCTGATGGGTAACAGCGAGTTCCATCAGACCATCGATGAGCTGGTGGACTGGCTGCAGCGCACCGAGCAGAACATCAAGGCCTCCGAGCCCGTCGATCTTACCGAAGAGCGTTCCGTGCTCGAGGCCAAGTTCAAGAAGTTCAAGGATCTGCGTGCCGAGCTGGAGCGCTGCGAGCCGCGAGTGGTGAGCCTACAGGATGCGGCTGATCAGCTGCTACGTGAAGTCGAAGGATCCCAGCAGCAGTCCCAGCACACCTACGAGAGGTAAGGTGTCCGTTGGGCCAGTTCCGAGGGCGGAACGAAACGGAATCGTGGGTGCCGCTTGAGCTTGTAGTAGGGACTCGGAATTCAAAGGGAGTAGTTAGTAGGGCGGAAAGCAATTTAGATTAATTATTTATTTTGTATTCATTTCTTGATCTGAAATTAGTTTTGTTATACCCTTATCCTAGTATTTGGACTTTCTTTTAGTTTATAATCTAGTTTCTAGTAACATCTGTTTATCTCAGTGCTTTCCCCATTATCAAGTTATCCAAATTTCGGCCTTTATTGCTTGCCTCTCTTAACATTTCAAATGTATATATCCCTCACATTCCACAAACACTTTCGAGAACTATAAACCTTTCAAAAATTATACTTTCGTTTACCTACAAAATTATACTAAAACTGTTCTTCAGGACAGCTGCAACCTTTTGGAACCTCCCCAACCACACATTCCTTCTATAACCCCTTAAGGGTACCCTTAAACCATCCACACTTACTTTAGTAGAACTTGTTTTTTTTATCTATATATCTTCTTAGTTATACAAACTCAATCGTACCGATCTCGAACATTTGTTTTTGCCTCTACACACACTTTTGTGTTGCTGTTTTTGTTGCGTATTTATTATATATTATTTTGTGTTGTATTTTTTGGTACTCAAAATTCTTTCGTCCGCCCATTCTAACCCTTCATTCCAACTGACCCCCCCAAGAGCCGTTGCAAATGTTTTAAATGTTTCAGAACCCTTTCCAGATTGACCGATCTCCGCCTGCGCCTGCAGTCCCTGCGCCGCCTGGCCGGCATCTACATTGTCAAGCTGGGCGCTGTCCTCGGCTACGAGGGCGACTCTCTTGGTGTGCCGCTGCACATGTTGTCGAGCGAGGTAAGTGTCCCCAGTGTCCTTGGAGGCTATTGCCTAGAGTGATTCCTTCAGAGTGTCCTGAACAGTATATATGATTTGATTTGTTGATTTGTGAGCGCACCCGAAGTAAGTGATACCAATTGGACAAGAAGTTGTGACGAGAAATTGTTAATGGAAAACAAACTTTATGATTTCGTATTATTTATAATTTATTTTCGTTTTTCTTTTCCTTCTTTCTTTGTGGCAAATCTAGCTTTTGGATAATACTACATTATCAACCTCTTCCATGCAGGCCGCCGCACCCAACACAGAAAATGCAAAGTAAATATCTAAATAGAAATTGATTTAAGTTTACACAAGCAAAGAGTAGTTTGTTTACCTTTTTTGTTAAAGCAACTTGTGTGCACTTTATAGTAAAAAAAAGAGCACATAGGTAGCCCTCTGTAGTTGCATGTTTTCTTCCATTTTATTTCTTTCTTTGATTAATTTTTCCTTTCACCTTCACAGCAACACCGATGGCGTCGATGCTGTCGATGGCGATGTCATCAACACCACGGTGCTGGCGCGCAGTGCTCGCTTCCTAGGCCGCGTTGCCCGTGCCTCGCTGCCCATACAGGCGCTCATGCTGCTGCTTTTAGGTGTGGCCACTCTGGTGCCCCAAGGTGAGGACTACACCTGTATGTTCTCGAACACCTTCGCCCGCAGCCTGGAGCCCATGTTGTCGTATCCCCACGGGCCGCCGCCCACCTAGGCTAGGCTAGGCTGCTCCTGGATTAGTGCAACGAAAGAAGAAACCTCTGATCTACCCTGACGTTAATTAAGAACGAAGAACTAACACAGATTACCCAATAAGAGATGCCTTTTTGTAACTAAATTCCTGTAAAGCGATCGCACATGTGTGCGTGGGAAAAATTCAACAATTGAAATGATCGCGTTGTACATTTTGTGTGTAGTTAATCACATTTTGTAATTGTATGTAATTTTATAATGATTTGATAGCTAGAGGCATTAAAGCAAAATTAATTTGTAAATAACCC
>VNJR01006237.1:0-36954 GCA_008042585.1 Drosophila punjabiensis | reverse complement strand
AGCTTAATATCTAATTTTAACAAAAGATTTTCTTTATTTTATAAAAATACATTATTAATATTTAGTTACACCACCTTTGGCATCAATTGCAGCTTGTAGTCTTCGAGGTATTGACCTAACCAAAGTTTGGGCAAATTCAGGGTCAATTTTGACCAAATTTCATTAATTTCAGCAATGACTCCGTCGCGTTTTCTATTTTTATCAATGGTTCTTTGATTTTTTATAAAAACCCAAACGTTTTCGATGATATTTAGGTCTGGGCTTTGTGGAGGCCAAGGAAGAACCGCCTGATTAAGGTCGCTCAAAAATTTGGTCGGTATCCTACCCTTGTGGCATGGAGCATAGTCCTGCTAGAGAATCCATTCAGAAGTAGGAAAAAGTCTATTTCCTGACACAAAGGCATGGTCGTTAAGGATTCCAAGGTATCCCATCTGGTTTAAAGTTCCTTCTATCGGTACGAGATCTCCGAATCCATAATAGGAAAGGCATCCCCAGAACATGACTGTGTCACCACCAAACATGTAACTAAATATTAATAATGTATTTTTATAAAATAAAGAAAATCTTTTGTTAAAATTAGATATTAAGCTGAAATAAATCAAACTAAGTTATGTGAAATTACTTCTGACGCGAATAAAAAGTGTGCAAATACTTTTGACAACTAATAAGCTTTTCTTCTTTTGCTTTTAGCTTTGTCCAATGAACCGTTATCTTTCGCATTTCTTTTTGTGATGCTTCAGCATAGATCAAGCTAAACGATAACATTTATTTCAGGAAAATTAATTAACAACAACAAGAATAACAACTAAAAGAAGTTGGGATGTGCAAATAATTGTGTGTTGTGAAAATAATTTTGACTAGGGTTGTACAAAAGAGTATCCACGATTAACGGATATTTAATAATTTAATATAATCACATGACAACTATTTTTAAAACGCGATAAACTTTTTATGAAATGGGTCAAATTCAGATTTATTAATAGGTTACAATCTCTTGAAAAAAAATGGAGCAGTTATTGACACAGAAAAAGAGGTAATTAAATATGGGGACAATGAAGAAAAACTGATCTATGATGAAAGTAGCTCAGTTAACCAAATTTCCCTGGCGGAGGAAAAGAATATCCCTCCATTAAAGGAGTTCATTATTCAAAAATACTTTGATAAAAAGGTCAAAATCAGAACTGTGTCTGAGGAGAAAAATCAAAGTATAAGTTTGGGACTTAAAGATCCTGAACACGCCATCGTCGTTACTTTGTCAAATCTCGGAAAAGCTAAGTACTTTTCAACGATCGATTTAGAGTCCGGATTTCACCAAATTCTAATAAAAGAAACGGACATTGGGAAAACCTAATTTTCCACAAACAACGGAAAATATGAATTCTTGAGAATGCCATTCGGGCTATGATATTTTGAGAGATCAAGTAGGGAAAACATGCCACGTTAATATGGATGACATCATTTTATTTTCAAAAACAACTGAGCAACACTAACTAACTAACACTAACAACTTGCTAAACGCAAATATGAAAATTTCACTCGAAAAATCGAAGTTGTTTAAATTAGAGACTACATTTCTTGGATATGTTGTTTCACACAATGTATTAAAAACAGATCCCGAAAAGATCGCTACAATTGTAAAATACCCTATTCCCAAAAACATTCGAGAGCTTAGAAGCTTCCTAGGCCTTACCGGCTACTACAGAAAATTTGTTTAAAATTACGCAAGAATAGCCAAACCGCTAACAAAGTATTAGGAAGGTTCAAAAAGATAGGAATCCCGGAGAACTTCAATACAGTTGGACGATACCGCTGTAAAAGCTTTTAAAGATAACCTCATTGCTCAAATTGAATTAATACAGCCGGATTATAATAAAAAATTCACTTTAACAACAGATTTAGCCATTGGTGCAGTTCTTTCACAGGAAGGGAAACCAATTACCTTTATTTCTAAAACCTTAACTAAAGCAGAGCAAATTTATGCAACTAACAAGAAGGAACTATTAGCTATAGTGTGGGCATTTAAAAATTTGCGAAATTACTTATACGGTATTAACATCGAAATTTATGCAAACCATCAGCAACTCTCCTTTTCCATTTTTTAAAAGAATCCAAACATCGAAATGAAATGATGGTATTCTTTCATCAGAAGTTATTCACCCAAAATAATCTATAATCTGGATCTATCAATGTAGTCGCAGACGCCTTATCAAGGGTGCAGATTAACAATCTAACTAATAGCAACGAATCAGACTCAGATCGTATTACTCAGCATTCAGCAGAGAGTAGTTTCGAGAACGTTATAAAAGAGATCCGCAATCCCTTAAACCAGTTTAGGCAACAATTGCTAATAGCAACGGGGAGGTATACAGTTCATGAGTTGGTCAACATATTTGAAAGTACCAGACATATAATTGAGTTTGAAACCCCAGAAAATTTGGTATAAATAAATTTTCGAATAAATTTCTATGCACTAGAACATTCGTCCAAGATGAAGAAAATCCTGAAGACAGAGCTATAATAATTGAAGAAGCTCATTGTAGAGCACACAGGGGACCAGACGAAAATTACAAACAAATTAGCAGATTATATTATTGGCCGAATTTGAACAAAAAACTCCAAGAGTACATAAAGAACTGTTCAATAAGCAATAGTAACAAATATAATAGACACCCTGTACAAATCCCTATCGGTCAGGCACCCATTCCAAATAAAGAAGGAGAAAATATGCATATTACTTGCATTGATTCATATTCGAAATATCTAGTTGTAAAAGATATCCCTAATAAACTCAACATAGAAAGCAAGATGTCTGAAATTTTGCAACAATTTCCACTTGCTAAAACTCTGATGATAGATAGTGAACCTAGTTTTACATCTAACCAATTTAAATCCTTCTCTCAAAGATGCGGCTTAAATTTATATTTTGCGGAACCTCGCCATAGTATGTCCAATAGACAAATTGAAAAAGCTCATTCAACACTAACTGAAATTGCTAGTTGCATCAAAGATGAACTCAATCTGGTTGATTATTCTGAAATTATAATTAGAGCAGCTTAGAAGTATAACTTGACTATTCATTCCATTACCAACCAGAGACCGTTCGATATACTATTCAATAAAATCGAACAAAGGTAGGAAAGAGAAGGAGTATCACGTAGGAGAGAGGTCATTTATGAAAAATAAACACGGGGAAAGAAACAAGCTTAAATCCAGATACAAACAAGAAAGGAAACTAACATCGGCACGCCGAAGTTGGTATACCCTTGCAGATTCCAATTGTATAAATAATAATCTATCCCAACATAATATAATGTGAACTACTTTCATATTCATACAATTCTTACAGTTTTATATTTAAAAAAATTTTTTTTTTAATTTTTTTACATTTTTACATGTAAAGTAAATGTAATTTTTCTCCACATTGACCGTTCATTTGTATGGCAGCTATATGATATAGTCGTCCGATTCTTATGAAATTTAAAAAAAAATTCTAAAAATATATTAAATTCTGGTATCTAAAAGTTGAAGAAATTATGTTGAAAACTGACAAAGTTATCATTTTTTCTAAAAATTTCCCGACCGTTCCTATGGCAGCTATATGATATAGTAGTCCGATTTTTATAAAATTAAATCCAAAAATCTGAAACAATATATAAAGCTTATAACCGAGAACTGATCAAGATATATTAAAAAAGTTCTAATTTTTTTTCAACAAATTTACGGATTGTTTGTATGGCAGCTATATGATATAGTTGACCGATCCGCCTCTTTCCGACATATATACGATTGAAAGTATATAGAAGACTATCAACAAAGTTTCATTCAGATAGCTTTAAAACTGAGGGACTAGTTTGCGTAGAAAAGGACAGACAGACAGACGGACAGACGGACATGGTTAGATCGACTCGGCTGTTAATGCTGATCAAGAATATATATACTTTATAGGGTCGGAGATGACTCCTTCATTGCGTTGCAAACTTCTGACTGAAATTATAATACCCTGCTACGGTATAAAAACAGGTAGTTAAGGAGAATTTATACAATAAAGTTATAATAAATAATAGAAATCGAAAGATTCACAAAGATAAAATTAAATTCTAAACAAAATTTTTGTAATTTAAATTACAGAGTATGAATTCAATTATATTCATGTTATTGATGATAACCGTAACCAATTCTGATATTATGGATTACACGAACCATGATTTTTTTCTCTACAAGGATACTAAAGACATTCTTATCCATGATTTACATGCTTACCTGTTTCATATAACTAATTTAAGTTTATATAAAGACATACAGGCCTGTTCCAGTTTTCACTCGGAAGTGGATTTGATAACATTTTCGGATTTCCCTTTAACATAAGCGAATTGCCCTTGTTGATTAAAGGATTTTTTATGAAATTTCCCTTTGTTCTCTTTTGTTCCCAAAAAAATCAGCTGACCACTGCGTTTATTTTGTCACAGTTTTTCTAATTAGGGGCTGATCAAATTTTGGCCTGCTATAGTTTCCAACCTAAGAACGTTAATGGGGTACAGATTGATTGCAGAAAATCAAAGGAACAAGCATCCTTGGCCGTAAAAAGTAAATTTTTAATATTCGAAACTGCAGTCATCTGTTTTTGGAGGCAGTGCTAAAAATCGACATGAATTATTGGAAAACTCAAGCAGATGACAGCTGATTTGCCCGCCCTGATTTAAATATTGTTACCTAAATATTTACGACAAATGTTTTTGCATTTTGACGACAGTTATTAAGAGTTCGACGTATTAACCAACATTTAAAAAACAATGCTTGTATATTTTACGTTTTTATTACTTACATTGTTCAAATTTAACTTGCGTTTGACGGTCAGCTGATTGGTGGCAGTGGTGCGAAATTCTCATAGATAGTGCTGCAAAATTCAACTCAGAAAAGAGTTGCCGAAGTCGAGGAAAAATTTCCCTTCACAATGCGCACAGTTTGTACAAAAATGTAAGGAGTGTTCTTACCAAACACAATTTTTTTTAGGGAGTATTTATAATAGTTCTTAGAATAATAGAACAAATAAAATGACAATTGTTCAAAATGAATATGAAGCATATTCCATCTGTTTGTTTTGAAACGCTGACAGCCCTAACAATTTCTTCCTCAGCGACGACTTTTCCGCTCGAAAACTAGAACACGGGCGGCGGAAGGTTAGAGTCGAACCGATTCTGAGGTGAATTTTGGATGTTATTCTGTTAACTTGCTCGATAGTTCCATGTTTTTCGCTGAAGCCATATTGATGGGCTGGGATAATTTTGTGAGGCTTGTCAGATATCGAAATCGTGTGATCATTTGCGGGCCTCGGTATCATAACGTTAATAGTTTTTTTATATATATATATATTTGGGTAGTAGCCAAGGCTTATGAACTCATTGAGTTTTTACATGACCTTAATAGCACACTTCGGAAGTTCGCTTATAATTGGAGGTAGTTAGGTTAGCGCCAGAAGCCTTTTTTGATGTTAACTCTCTGATGACTTTTGTGAATCCTTTCGGCCGAAACGATTTTGGCGTAGATTCATTTCAAATTGGAGCGTCAAAAGACGCCCTTGAGATATTAGGCAAATATTTCGGCACTGTCTTTGTCGCAGACTTATTTAAGATTTTCTTATCTGTGTGACGGTTGACGGGGACCTTAGATTTGGGTGAGCCCAACTACATAGTTGTCGAGAGTACTACATAGTTGGCAATCGGCTGGTTTGCCACGTCCGTCGCTTGACGGAGAAAACTGTTCAATTTGCAGGTTGGTTTTTTTCGTTGTGGCTTTGAGAGCCTGCCTTCTGTGATGAGTATTCGATATTGACCTGGGAAGTTAGCTGAATGGGGAAATTTCATCCAGTAAGTTCTGTCGACAGTCGTGGGTTGTCCATGATTTCTTCGATTTGAAAAAGGGTGATAAACATTGGCGAGTGGACTGATGAGATATCCGGTGGGGACTTGGCTTATAAAATCGCGTGGAATGGTTTTTGTCACCGTGGCTTGCAAGAATTTAGTTTTAAACCTTTGGTGAAAATGGTGTTTGATGAATTCTCCTATTAAGATGCCGAAAGTTTACTTGAGATTTGGTTAGAACGGTTTCGTATATGTTCCCTTTAATAAGCAAACAACATGAAAATGTTCGTCTCCGACCAGCGCAACAATTTTGTTGTCATCTAGACGGAAAATTCCTTCCATTAGGCATCTGCTGAATACACTCCTGCCCACAATTATACGACACCCTGAAAAATTCAGTTTCGACCCTCGTAAGAAAATGCGGAAGCATAATACCATAAAATCAAGTATGCAGGATTGGAGCTTAATGAATTCTGCTTAAAATCTGATTTTTCTATCTTTGAATGGATCTTGCGTTTTCAAGTATCGGTAAAAAAAACTCAGAAGCCTGATTTTTGGCATGCCTACAAATGTATCAAAACTATACGACACCTTTCAATTATTGCGTCTGGAAAGAAAGAAATTGTTTCAAATATTGTTTTTTTTAACTTTTATTATCAATTTAATTAATTTTTAATACAATGCGTCGTGGTCGTTTGTTTTCCAACAAGGGAAATGGAAAAAAAAAGTCTAAAATGATACTGGCTTGAAATAATCGATATATTGCGGAAAATTTGTCAAAAACTTTGTGTTATCACTAAGTTTTTTAACAATTTGTGTTAATATGATGTGTATTATAGCTCTGGAATATGTCCAAGTTGTTTGATCACGATAAATGTCACATAATATTAATAATTAGCAATGTGTTTGCTTCGTTGTCCACACTTGCCGCAAGTTGCAGTTAGCCTGTGGCACGAAAGACTGTTTGACGGACGATGCAATCTTCGGAGTAAATTGTCAGAGTAGCCTTAATGAAGTCTGCATTCTTAAAACCGCGTCAAAAACAGCATGACTTCAATTTTTAGACAAAAACTTGGTGGAAAATTGGGCTTGAAAATTATTTTCTTACTTTATTTTGATAATACACATTTTTTGTAATATTTTTCATTAGGATAATTTTTTTTATTGTAAAAAAAATTAATCTTGACGGCTCGACGGTTTTTCGGCACTATTGGAGAGATTTGGATAAAATTCCACATATATTTTTTAACGCTACTTCGGAGGCGGATACGCAATGTTTTGGGAAGCCTCTTATGCGTCTGTGCTTCACAAGCTGCAGGATGAACAGTGAAGAATACAAAAAAAGTATTGCAGTATCGTCTTCTTTCGTTTTTGAAACAAAATATGAAAGGATATCTTTATTTATGCGATATAATGCATTAATTTACAATAGCAGAATGACCCAGAGCTTTATAAATTATCACCAGAAAAGTGTGCCGGATAGGCAGGTGTGCTCTCCTGGCCTAAATTTAAATAAAAACATTTGAGCTTTATTAGCCAGGTGAATTTACGCCATTAACAGCAATTTTGAGAATGCCAAAAGCCTCAAAAGTGCATTTTTGACTTTTAGTCGAAAATTGATTTTAAAATGTGGCTAATTCAATGCCTTAAAGACTTTTTGAGGTAGGAAGGGTTTAAAGTGGCTCTATTTATGAAATATATGAATGAAATATAAACTAAAGAGACAAAATTGAAAGGTGTCGTATAGTTTTGATACAGTTGTAGGCATGCCAAAATCAGGCTTCTTAGCTCTTTTTACCGGTACTTGAAAACACAAGCTCCAATCAAACATAGAAAAATCAGATTTTGAGCAGACTTTATTAGGCTTTAATTTTGCATACTTTATTTTTTTGTATTATGCTTTCGCATTTTCCTGCGAGGGTCGAAACTGAAATTTTCGGGGTGTCGTATAATTGTGGGCAGGAGTGTAGTACCGCAAAAAGTTCCGGGCGAAGCTATATCGCGAGCTTCAAAGCCTATTAGGGATGTTATCATTTCTGAAGGCCTTTACAGCCTTAACACCGGCGACCGCTCCCAGGATATCTGCGTCCGTGACAGATTCGGCACTTGCCAGCAGTAAACCGAAGGTCGGAATCGCTGGGACTTCCACCATTAATTTTTAATATTTTACGTCGCTAGAGAAAAAAACTGACTAGAGGAATTGACCGGATAAGGAGTGTTTATTAACGATATGCTTCGACTCACATTGGATCTTTAAGGATAGGTGTCTTCATACAATTTATTAATCAACATCTAAGGATAATTCAACATATAACAAAAAAAAAATGCATTATAAAACAAACACAAAGCGCGGAGAGTCATATTGAAATTCCATTTAATGTATCAAGAGCTATAGGCAATGTGTGGGTTTCAGTTTAATTATAATCTTGAGACTTCGCATATTCTAGTCTCTTCAAAGTGAACGGTCGTGTTTTTTTCTTGCGCTCTCGTTTTGTGATAAATTTGTGATAAAAGCCATCGGGGTTTTATATAAATTGTCTATCTTGTGCCTAATAAAGTTCCCGTTCACTTCGTGTTTGCATGCAGCTTTTCTGTTTTGTGTATTAATCTATTTTTAATTTCACAATTTAGTTTGTGCTGCTGATGTTTGTTTTTGCATTTTTTCAGCATTTCCTTTTGTGCCTTCTTCGTTCAGCCGTTGTTTGCGCCGTCGCGACAGCTAAACGATTTTAAGCTTTCTTACTCCTACGCTCTCTTGCTCTCCCGCTCTCTTGCTCTCCCTCTCTCTTGCTCTCCCGCTCTCTTTGTGCAGTTGCAGTTCTTATCTTATTTCTCGCCCTTACTCTCCTTACGTACAAGGTACAGGGGTAAGTCCCTATAATGACTTCTGGAATTCTCTGCTTTGTTAAAGCCTGCAATAAAGTAATTTCTCAAGTTGATGTCTCCATCGGCTGTTGGTTGTGATCAGACATCGGATGATGTAATTGCCTTTATTCAAGGCAAAACCGGAGCCGAAAAAATAAAGATTAAGGTGGAAAAATTTATATTTTCTTATGCTAGGGACATTTCATCTTTTAAAATAAATGTCCCTAACGAACTTTTTGAAACAATATGCTCTACCAGTTTCTGGCCAGAGTATATTGTTGTCAAAGAGTACGAAGCTAAGAAAAAGAAACGTCGGCCTGTGGGAATAACTCTTCCCAGGCCCGATCAGCGCCCTCTACCCACACTTCCGTTCCAAAAAACTAAATCTTTCATTTTCCTATCAGAATGCAAGAGGCCTACGCAATAAGCTTCCAAACTTGTATTCTGACAGTTTTTCGTTTGTGTCCCAGGTTATCGTGTTCACAGAAACCTGGTTGAAGCCGGAGATACTTAGCTCCGAAGTTTTTCCAGCTGTGTTCACGGTTTATCGGCTAGATCGGCCAGTCAGACGTGGGGGTGGTGTCCTTATAGCGGTTGACTCCACTCTAACATCAGAATTAATAACTTTTGATGAATGCAACGATATTGAATTTCTCTGTGTAATGCTATCAATTAACGGTAGTTTTATTTATATTACTTGTTCTTACATTCCTCCCTTGTCGGAACTTCCTATATATTGGAACCATCTTTCCGCTATCCAGTTGGTTTCCAATAAACTTTCGGATAGGGACCATTTAGTAGTGCTAGGTGATTTTAATATCCCTGGGGCTATTTGGTCCTTAAATAATTCCACAAATACACTCTTAAGATCAACGCAACATGACTTTATTGCTGGCTTGTCTAACATTTCGCTGTCCCAAGTCAACCATGTTCGAAATTCTTTAGGCGCTTGCTTGATCTTTGTTTTGTCTCTGATCCGGCGAGAGTTAGTTTGGCTAGGGTGGCACCCCTCACGCAACCCGAAGATCCTTATCAGCCTACTTTCGATGTGACTCTCGATATTGGGACTGATGTACAGAGTATTTCTGACCCACTAGTCACAAAAGTTCTTTCCTTTCGCAAGGCGGACTTTGAAAGGCTGAATAATTTAATTTCTGAATTTAATTGGTCCGATCTATACATGTGCACTGACATAACGGATGCCATGGACATTTTTTCCAATGCCATGAATTCATTTTTTACTACATGTGTTCCGTTGCACTATCCATCAATCTCGAATAAGCCTCCTTGGTTTACTAAAGAGTTGAGTCGCCTTAAGAATATAAAATCTAGGCTGTATGCTAAATTTTCTGCCTATTTAACAGCTCTGACAAACTTCACCGTTCTGAACGCGCAGTGTTATAAAAACTATTTGACTCGCTGCAGGGCTCAGTTTTCACAGGACCCTAAGCGATTTTATAATTTTGTTAACACTAAACGTAAGCCCCAGATTCATCCTTCCTCTCTTTCATTTGAAAATACGACCGCAAATAATGATCAGGCAATAGCCGATCTATTTGCACAGTTTTTTCAAACAACATATTCTAATTTCACGGATTCAAATCAGACATATTCTTACAGCATGCCCAAGTCGAATCTTATTTTCAGTCCTAGTTTGAACGAAAGCTCTCTTCTTATTGATCTTCATCACGTAAAGCCTGTTTATTTGCCAGGTCCCGACGGAATACCTGGTTGTGTGCTTAGGTATTGTGCCGTAGCCCTGTCAAGCCCCTTCTTAAATTGTTTACCTTATCCTTAGAAACTTCCCACTTTCCCCTTAATTGGAAGGAATCATTTAAAATTTCTCTAAACAAAAAAAGGTAGAAAATCGGGAGCCAATAACTACAGAGGAATCTCTAAGTTGTCGACCATTCCAAAACTTTTCGAAAATGTCATTACTCCACATTTGCAGCACCTTTGTCAATCAGTAATTTTTCCATGTCAACATGGATTTATTAAGCGAAGATCAACAACAACAAACCTTTTGGAGCTCACTTCTTTCATTATAAAGGGCTTCCATAATAATCCTCAGACAGATGTCATTTATACTGATTTCAGTAAAGCATTTGGCTCTGTTACCTATTCACTTCTTGTTAGGAAACTTGACTTAATGGGGTTTCCGGATGATCTTCTTAGATGGATCTCAAGTTATCTGATTGGCAGGACGCAAAAGGTCCTCTTTAAAAACAGCTTGTCTAATGTTCTCCGGGTTACATCTGGCGTCCCGCAAGGGAGTCATTTGGATCCCCTATTGTTTACGTTATTTATTAACGACCTGCCCAAAGTCTTGATTAATTCTAGAGTACTTATGTACGCTGACGATGTTAAGCTTTGCGTGCAATATAAGGACGCTGCTTGCCAGTCTGATTTACAAACAGATCTTGATAATTTTCAAACATGGTGCCGGCTAAACTTATTAAACTTTAACGGCTCTAAATGCAAGCTAATGACATTCTCTCGTGTCGTTCCTAAGCTTGTAACTTATACGCTGAACTGCTGCTCTTAAGAAAGAATTCATATAGTTGATGATTTGGGCGTTCGCCTGGACCCCAAACTCGACTTCATTGATTACATTTCGTTCATGGTGAATAAAGCCAGGGGTGTGCTTGGATTTATAAAACGGTGGTCGAAAGAATTCAATGACCCCTACGTTACTAAAACATTATATACCTCGTTAGTTCGTCCTATCTTAGAATATGGATCTTGCGTATGGAATCCTCAGTATGGAGTCCACAGTAATCGCATCGAATCTGTTCAAAAGAATTTTTTACTTTTCGCTCTACGCGGTTTAAACTGGGATGCAAACCGTAGATTACCGTCTTATTCTAGTAGACTCCTTCTAATAAACTTACCTTCCTTAGTCAATCGTAGAACGATGTTAGGCATTACCTTTATTTTCAATCTTATTCGCGGTGACGTGGAAAGTGCTGACTTGTTAGGTCAGCTAAATTTTCATGTTCCGAGTAGAAACACTAGATCCTATTTGCCATTAGTCTTGCGCCAATATAGAACTTCGTTTGAATTGCATGAACCCTTTAAAGTCTTATGTGCAAATTATAACGATTTGTACACAATAACATCTAACGTAGATAGCCTTCCTAGACTAAAAACCTTAATCCTAACCCACTTAGTACGTATGCAAACAAACAACCAGGCGTCACGCCAGTAGTTATTTTCCTTGTATTCTTTTCTATTTTTTCCATCGCGTCTACTAACATCTAACCCAAACAGGCACGTGCTTGGTGTCGATGGGTCACTTGAGTGTACTGACCGTATTGCATCAACGTTCAGTCAAAACAAAAAAAAAAAAAACAAAAAAAAAAAAAAAATTGACCATAAACCCGAACCATATTTAAAAATAAGACGAACATAAGATATATAAAGGAGCTTTGAGGTGTAGGGATTGTCAAACTCCTTGGACCAACGATTTACAAACAAAATAAACGCCTTTTAGACGGTGCACGCGCGGCTCGTGGAATCGCTGTTTAAACGGATGAAGAATGACTCAAAAGCCCCCATGTCCATATTTATTAGCCACCCCAATCGGGGTCAAAATCCTGAAGTGCATGAACGACCCGATTTGGAAGTGGCTGACGCAAGAGATCGGCCAGATAGAAACGTTGTGGGAGGGTGCCAATCTGGAAATGGTGGACAGGGAATTAATTCCATCCATACCGAAGGCGAATGTACTCTTCCCCATTGCGATCCAAGGGAACCGGAATCTGTATCTGTTACCGCGACGAAACCCCTACAAACCTACAGCAGACTAGAAGGTACTGAATGTTGCGAGTCCACTACCCAATGAGGGGAGCCAATGTGCAGTCCTCCAGATCAACAAGAAGATTCCAGATTCGGGAAGATGGCGTGGGGCATGGGTAGTTTCTATCTGAGGCACAAAAAGCGCCAATCACGGGGATAAAGACTCGCACGCCCTGCAGGCAGGCGAGGTGGAGAAGGAGATAAAGATGTGAACCATCTAAAAATATTTTTTATAAATGGTTCAAGAATACTTTTATTTGTCAAATTACGATTTTAGGGGATCTGAACCTTTCACTTTAAGCTGTAACTTCAATATTATAAATCAAATACTTGAAAAAAGTTTACATTGGAAATAATTGATTAGCGGCCTTAAAACCCAAAGCTTCCAAATTTAAATATTTCATTTTATGAAAAATAAATAATAAACATTAAAATAAATTTCTTATATGGATCAGATGAAGTCAATAGTACGTCTATAACATCAATATTGGCATGCAAACGAGTAAACTTGCCATATACGTAAATTTCTGGCGTTATCATTCTCAATTCTTCAAAATCCTTCTTTAAAATTCAAAACAAAGCCTGGAAATATATTATTGCAATTTAGAATGTACAAATTGCATGGCCAAAAAACATCACTGACTGTTTCAAGAGTAAATTTAGCTTTGCGCGTTTTAAGTTCCTTGTTCAAACCTCAATTATTTTAGCGCGGGTTGTTTCACTGATTTCAAAATTAAAGGTCTTTGGGTATAGCATGGCCAAGATTTTGTTTTTGAATCTAAATCTACACGAATTTCTGCAAATGATGTATGCTCTGTTTGGATAGAACACGGTATAATAATGTTAGTTTTCTTCCCCCAAAAATGGGAAACATCAACAAAAACACTTACTTTCTGATACTTTATTCGAAAAATAAAAGAAAAATCTTAGGGTTTACTAAAAATATTATTGTCTAAAAAAAAAAATGTTAAATGAATCATCAAGGAGTCCAAAAATAATATTTTTTTAATGTAGTCCTCCTAGATTGGAAAAATCTTAAATTGTGCGATGTGGAGAAGGACTTAAGCCTAGAAACCATAATAGACGCCACCCAGAGAATGAAGCTAGACGAAACGTTGGAGGAGGAAGTTGAACTGACAGATATAGTCAACCCATTGGACGGCGAGCAAAGTCCCCATGGCGCTTAGAGTGCTGCAGCTCAACCATCATAAAAGTACGGTCGCGTCGGCTGAACTCCTTATAGCTTTGGTCCAACAGCCATGGATTGCCTCGGGCAATGCCGTTGCCGGACTAAAGACCTAAAACATGTTCTATTTATTATCGGAAAGCAGAAACGCATACCTTATGTCTTATAAAAGCTCTGATGACCTGACTGTATTGATGCTAGAGAGCGAAAGGATATGGATCGCACTATGGGGAATTTGACCACTTTTTTTGGGCAAAATTAATAACTCAAGAACGGATCAAGATATTTGACTTCTGTTTTCGGAATCGGGTTAAGTTGCCCAATTTTTTAGGTTATCCAAAATTCGGAATTTCTTAGAGTACTAATTAACAACTAAAAACAAGTTCTGTTACAGTATCATGTTATATTTATTGGAAAACGAGCATTCTAATAGGTCCAAAACCTCTAATGGAAGACGCATTTTTTTCTGTCGCTGAATTCTTCTATTCAAATTTACTGATACTAAGGATCGGATCAGAAGTATCTGTGGCTCGGTGAAACACGTCTGTGAGCGTGATGTAAACGATCTAATTTATAAAACTTATTGCGAGACTCCGCTCCTTCTTCGCCGAAGTATCCAATAGGAAGCACAGTGTTTTCGGTTATATTCACTTCACTTCTGTGAATATTGAAATTGATTACAGTATTGGAATGCAGCCAAATTGCATGCTTCCGGCGCAACTAATTTAAATTAGCAAAGTATCTCTTCCACATTTGGGTCGAGCGGCAGCAAAATTTTTTACTTGCTTGGTCTATAATATCGCTGTACTGTTCAAAATCCACTCCTGATATGGCATCTTTTATAAAACTAAACACAGCATTCTCCTTTGCGACTTTTCCCTTTGCTTCGTACCACTTTCCAAACAAATCTTCATTTGCCAAACTGAGGTTATGTCCTAAAAATTGAAATTTCTCGCAAAATCGTAAAAAGTGATATTTTTTTGTACATTTATTCGAACAAGAATTTAAAAATCTACAAAATAAACCTTAATGGAACATGAGACTTCATCCAAAATATGCATGCAAGGCTACTGTTGGCTCATTTGAGTTTAATTTGAATTCGTTTTGTTCTTCTGAAGTCTAGTGTAAGTTAGTGTAGGGCGAAGGCGGGAGCACAATAAAGCTCTCTCTCGCTCATTGCGAATTCGCCCCGCCTTCGCCAACCGTCGTCAAGCTAGGCTTTAAGTTCTCTTGTATGAAATATAAGAAATTGTCGAAAAATTGAAATCATATCGAGCGCACGTCTTTCGTTTTCGTCTGGCCAAATAAAAATAATTTCTTGCCACCAAAGTTGTTTTCGGTTTTTGAGTTCTAAAAACCTATTTACAAATTTCAGCTACTTACATTTTTGCTCTATCAAGGGGACAACACGATATTTTTTTACAAATGAAATACACAAACACATAATACAAACCACACAGACTGGAATTATTTTCAAAAATTGTAGTAATATTGTCTTGTTTTTCACTTTCGACCTCTTAAAGTTGGCAAAGAAAACTTAATATTTCAGGCGCCTGTGCTTAGCAAATTCAACAGCTGTGCTTATTACCTTTGTTGTGGCGCCCTCTATAATAATTTCTGTTATGCAACACTAAAGATTAGTCTATTGTGAATGCATTACAATAAACCTTTTTTGGATTTTTCCGACTTTCAGAAAATGGCTTTTGGCCAAAAAAAAGTGGTCAAATAGTGCATCGGTGACCACAGGAGCCTGGTAGAAGTTAGCCCGAAAGCCCAATAACTGCACCTGGGTGCAGACGCCTACCACTGCATGTGGGGGAGCCCCAACATAAACAACAGAAGTGACTATTTTCTTTCTACTAACTTCGGAAGCTGCTACCAAAATATTATACAGAGCTAGCTCAAACGCGACGACAGTAGACTAATGGAAGCCACGAGCTCCTAAAAGGATTAATGCAAGCTTACTTCCTAGAATGTACTGCGGTCTTCGATGCCAATAAACTTCAAGATCTAGCCTCTGGAGAAGAGCTTCTCCTAACAGATCTAATAACTTCCAAAAGAATACAGATCTAGATCGAATATTTCCAGCCATGCTACAGATGACGGAAGAAGTGATCACCTCATGGACCTACGCAATATACATAGCTTGCTTAAGCACAGGCTTTATACATTTCCAGTCGAGGATACCTTGGATTCTCTTCCTGATTAAAATAGGAAAAGCAGCCAATTGAGTCCCAAGGATTGCAGACCGATAAGCCTCACCTCATTTTTACTCAAGATCCTAAGAAAGCTGCTGAACTTATACATCAGAGTAGACATATACGGGGCTTTTAACAAAGTTAGCACAGACGCAATAATGGATGGCCTGAAAGCGACCAACGCGCCCAAGCCATCAACTTGTGGATAAGAAATCTGTTAAGTTGTAGGCGATTGTGGTGAGAGGAGCGCACAGAGGAACGCCGCAAGGTGAGTCCTATCGCCACTTCTATGGAAACTGGTGGTAGACAACCTAATCAAGAGATTCGAAAGGAAAATACCAAAGATAACAGCCTATGCAGATGACATAAGCATAATTATCACGAGAGTCTACCATCGATCCTCAGCTTGATAATGGAATCAACGCTTAGGGAGATATGTGAATGGGCGGACATGGTAGGACTCAGTATCTATGCGGTTAAGATGGACTTTATTCTCTTTACCAAGAGATTCAAGGTACCGCAATGAATTCCCCCGAAAATCAACATAACATCGGCATTGTATAAGACAAGAAGCTGGCATAGTAGCTGAATGTACGAGAGTATGAGAAAAAGGCCACAATAGCAATATATGCATCCTTAAAGATGCTTAGCAGCACAAGAGGCCTTTCGTTCGTTCTAATGCATTGGGTTTACATATCGGTGGTCCGACTCTGCTGTATGGAGCTTTAGTGTGTTGGCAAGGCACGGAAATGGAGACGTACAACAAGCTTGTGGATAGAAAGTAAAGGCAGGCATTGCCCCACAAAAGCACTCGAATCCATAATCGGAATTTGAATTTTCTAAATTGTTTTTTAGAAACGAAAACCGAAAAACTTTGGTGGCAAGAATTTATTATTTCAATAAGCAAGACGAAAAACGAAGAGATGCGTGTGCTCGATTTGACTTCAATTTTACGACGACCCAATACATTTCCAACAATAGCACTTAGAGCCTAGCTTAACGACAGTTGGCGAAGGCGGGGTCAATTCGCAAAGACCAAGAGAGAGCTTTATTATGCTCCCGCCTTCGCCCTAGACTAACTTACACTAGACTTAAAAACACACAAATTCAAACAAAAACAATTCAAAATGAGCCAACAGAATTGTTCCCCTAGACATCCACGCGTAACTGACAGCAGAAAAAACGTCACAGTAGCACAAACATATATAGTTTATGTTTTCGATGAGCCACAGCTGTTCGCTCAGCTGTTTTCAGATGGCGGAAGAAGAAGTAGCTCTTCAAAAAATACGAACTGTTTCACAAAAAAAGGACTGTGTGGGAAGACTGTATATAACAAGAATAGTTCTAATAGCGATACTTTCGCGAAAATATCGATGGCTTGGATATGGCGATGGCCATCCATATAGCGATTTTAATCTTCTCACAGGCACCGACGACCCAGACAAGAAGGACTTACACGGCCCGAATAACGGCGTTCCAGAGTGGCGCGACCCGACCTAGCATGAAATTATTTTAAATTTGATAAATTATAAGGCAATAAACATTAAGAAACTTTTAAGGGCATTTCTTTCAGTAACCACACCTGAATCAAATAAATTCCTAAGACGGATCCTGGCATTGAGCCATCCGAACTTGAGCCATGCGATCAATGGCCGAGTGTCACATGTTGCTTTTAGTTATTAGTTATTAGTTACGAATTTGTCAACCACAATATAACCTGTTTGTTGAAAAGAGTTTAGTGTCAAAAATCTTATTCCATAGTAAAAAACTATTATTTTTTTTTCATTTCATATGCAGAATATTAAATATGTCAAAAAATTATGACTTATACCGCTTTCCAAATTAAGGGCTCCTATGTATATATCATATCATAAATTTTGAACAATTTCCTGAGTGCGATTAAAAAAAAAAATATTGAAAAAGAATATTTAATAATAATGGCACTTACCGCTTGTTTCCCTCAAAGTCCTCTAGTTCTATACGTAAAGTATATTCTTCGTTATTTGTCAACATATATATATTTTCATTTCCAAGCCAAAATTCTTTGCCTGGCTCACCAAATCCGTTTTTGTAATCTGACCAATCCCGATTGAAGTTTTCCCGCGGCTCACCAAACTCATCGCGACGTTGTATAACCTAAAAGGTTAATTTCTATATTTATTTATTAATATTATTTTAAATAAATTGTTTTACCGTCCAGCCTCCATCAGTTGTTTCTTGATCACAGTAGACCTTTAAAAACCAATATGTGGTCCCACGAATTTGTAAATAAAATACTCCAGACTGTTTCATTCCAGCATTAAGAAGATCAGCACAGGAAAATCCCTAAAATTAAGGCATAATTGTGGTAAAAAAGATGGCTTCTTTTATTACATAGATAACTATTATATCTTAAAAAATTTATAATTGCTTAAAAAATTTGATCAGCAAGTTTGCTAAATAATATGCTACCATTAACCCCTAATTGTAGCTGAAGACAAAAAACTGAGGTCAGTACTGCCGAACTGTAGCGCCTCTAGAACAACCACCGTTGCAAATATCAAGAAAGTCATTGTCGCAAAACCATTTCTAACCTTACATTTCCAACAAATTTCCCAAGAATTCCGAGTCTCCACTAAAATCAAAAGTATTGTTGCATTCAAAGATAAACTTCTCTACCATTTTTTGATCATTGGGGGGAAATTGGTTGACTTTTAGGTAATTTAACACAAAAAATACATTGCCTATCGGCACGTGTTTTGCTTCAAATAAGAGATACATTCATAAACTGTAAAACAAACTAAATAAACGGCAGTTGGTCTTAGGTTTGCACTGTTAAATTGTTACTTGTCGGATGTCCATTTTTCACTTTTTTCTGGCTAAAGTAGTCTTTAACTTTTTTCGCTGGTGAAAACCGGCGACTTAACTATAACTACGACCTTTGTGAATCTTTTCTGGATCAAAATCAACTTTCATCAGCTGCTCTTGCTGAAATGCAACGGAATAAACTAAAACAGCTCAGGGTTAAAAATACTAAAAAAAAAAAAAAAACTGGGATAACTGTAGCGTTTAACTGTTTTTTAGCATTAATACTACAGATCTGATTATTCTTTTTATATCCAAGGAAGAAACGTTGATTTATATTTGGTTTTAAATAACAAAAATACAACATAATATAGATTTTTTTTAATGTTCAAACATTTTTTATACCCTTGCAGGGTATTATAATTTCAGTCAGAAGTTTGCAACGCAGTGAAGGAGTCATCTCCGACCCTATAAAGTATATATATTCTTGATCAGCATCAACAGCCGAGTCGATCTAGCCATGTCCGTCTGTCCGTCTGTCTGTCTGTCCGTTTCTACGCAAACTAGTCCCTCAGTTTTAAAGCTATCTGAATGAAACTTTGCAGATAGTCTTCTATATACTCTCACTCGTACATATGTCGGAACGAGCCGGATCGGTCAACTATATCATATAGCTGCCATACAACCGATTCGTAAAATTGTTGAAAAAAAATTATAACTTCACTGTTTTTTAACATATCTTGATCAACTCTCGGTTATGAGCTTTTTATATTGTTTCAGGTTTTTGGATTTAATTTTATAAAAATCGGACTACTATATCATATAGCTGCCATAGGACCTGTATTGGAATTTTCAGAAAAAAATTATAGCATTGTCAGTTTTCAACATACTTCTTCTACTTTGAGATACTAGTATTTCATATTTTTTCAGAATTTTGTTGTACATTTCATAAGAATCGGACGACTATATCATATAGCTGCCATACAAACGATCGGTAAACGTGGAGAAAAATTACATTTTACTCTACATGTAAAAATGTGAAAAAATGTAAAAAAATGTATAACTTTAAAAATTGTATGAATATGAAAGTAGTTCATTATGTATTATATTGGGATATATTATAATTTATACAATTGGAATCTGCAAGGGTATACAAACTTCGACATCCCGAAGTTAGCTTCCTTTCTTGTTTTTTTTCAATTAAATACATTTTTTTCGAGCTTCCAAATATTTTTATATGAGCAAATACATAAAAATAATCAGGCTTGTTCTAGTTTCCATTCGGATTCGGATTTCCCAGACGTTTTCTAGTTTCCGAAAAATTCCCACTGATTCGTATTTCCCTCTGCTACGCACAGTGGGGCATTCTGCCTAAACACGTTGCAAAAGTCATAACTTTTGAAATAAGTTTTCTAATTTTTTGAAACCTTTACCATTGTAAAGTAGATACCCACAGAATTTGTTGGTGCAAAAATTGACTTGCCACGCCCACCAAAAATGGGCGCATTAGAGGGTCATACACAAAATTTTCAACTTTAAAATTAAAATTAAAATATAAAAAAAAATTTTACGCATATTTTAATGTTAACTTTATTTATTTAGTTTTACCTAATTAATATAAAAAAAATAGTTTAATTAAGCTAACAAAAAAAATATATATATTTCCAAACTTTTTGATGAATTTTGTGGTTTTCTACATTTTGGTCAAGGAAAATTTTTTAGGTTCATATAAAAGTATGCTACAATGGCTTATAATAAATAAAATTGATTAACGAATAGAAAAATGCTAAAAGTTTTAATAATTTCGAAGTCAAATTAAAAATATGCGGCGTTAAACACAGACAAAAACTCTCAGCTTGACGCACTATGAACTACATTTTAACGATTCAGCGCTGCCAACGAATAGCTACGAAACAGATACGAAGAAAAGAAATCAAGAGCAATTTAAAACTGAACTGGGTCTATTGGTAGATCTTCCGAAGCAAGGCTTTGGAAATACCAATGACGGAAATACGTCGAGAAAATTCTTTAGCAACTTTGAAGTTACATCCCGTATAATCGGAGTCGATAATGAACTCATTAAAAGAGTCAACGTTTTGTTAAGTGTGCTAAGCTGCACAGAAAAAATTGATCCCAAAAAGTTTGGCAAGTATGCTGCGGAGACATCGAACATTCTTAAGGGCAAATACCAAAATAAATTATTAACACCAACGGTGCACAAGGTGCTGGATCACGGGGAAAATATCCTGGAGTATCAGTGTCTACCAATTGGCGAGCTATCTGAAGAGGCACAGGAAGCTAAAAATAAAGATTATAAAAGGTACAGATACTCAAATTCGTGCAAAATTTCAAGGTCTCGACAAGATAAGATATTTTTAATATGCTGCTGGTGTCATCGTATCCAAAAAATTCCTCTATGAGACATGTCCGAGCTATGCCGGAATTAAAAATAACTTACTCGCCCGCTATGGTGGCTCTAATTGAGAACGTTGAGGACGACGTAAATAATCAAAGCATTGAAGTAGAAGCCGTTGAATAATGTTAACTAATAAATTTTTTACGATTTTTGGCAAAATCACTCTTGTTTTTAATTAAAATATAGTTACATTAAAAAAAAATCAAACATGAATTCAATAAAAAAGTGTTGCATATTTTAGGGGGCTGATGAAAACGGAAAGTTAAATTGGCAAAACTTCAAATATCTCACAATGCTCAAAAATGAAGCATGAAAACTTTTTTTTTAATAATTTAAGAAATGTTTAAGAGATTTTTTTATGTCGTCAAGAAACGTGGCACGCGCTGGCATCGTAGTTAGAAGTCTATGTTCTGTTTAAAAATATGAAAAAAATAGGTGTCATTTCAAAAAAATTCTACAAAAATCTGAAATTTCAAATTAAATTTTCTGATGACACAAAATTATTGGCATTATATCAGATAATTAGGAAAAAATTACATTAACTACACTACCATTATAGTTACTTAAATATTGATAGTCAAATTTGCCCTACATACTGAACTTTTCGCACATATTTTTTTTTCAAAATTGCGCCAACTTTGCGCGTCTCTATAAATTCCAAAAAAAACGTTACATTTTTTAGTTTTCACATTTAAAAAATAGAATCAATTTCCAATTAAATGGTGTCATTCGTTTGGCTCATTTCAACAAGTCAAAAAGTGATTTTTGCAACGAGTTTTGGCAGAATGCCCCAGTATGCTACGTCTATGCGACTATGAAAATTGCAATTGAAAATGGAATTTCATTCTCTGATGCTTTAGGAACATTACTGCATAACTGAATTAGCTAAAGGTAGCATACTTGATTTATAAATAGTTCTTTTGTGGTTGCACCTCAGAATCGGTTCGACTCTAACCTTCCGCAGTGTTGCAAATCCGCCGCCCGTGTTCTAGTTTCCGAGTGGAAAAGTCGATGCTGAGGGGGGAAATTGTTAGGGCTGTCAGCGTTCCAAAATAAACAGATGGAATATTCTTCATATTCATTTTGAACAATTGTTATTTTATTTGTTCTATTATTCTAAGAACTATTATAAATGCTCGCTAAAAAAAATTCTGTTCCAGTTTCCACTCGGAAGTGGATTTGATAACATTTTCGGATTTCCCTTTAACATATCGCCCTTGTTGATTGAAGGACTTTTTACGAAATTTCCCTTTGGTCCCTTTTGTTCCCAAAAAAAATCAGCTGGCCACTGCGTTTATATTGTCACAGTTTTGCTAATTAGGGGCTGATCAAATTTTGGCCTGCTCTAGTTTCCAACCTAAGAACGTTAATGGGGTACAGATTGATTGCAGAAAATCAAAGGAACAAGCATCCTTGGCCGTAAAAAGTAAATTTTTAATATTCGAAACTGCAGTCATCTGTTTTTGGATGCAGTGCTAAAAATCAACATGAAGTATTGGAAAACTCATGCAGGTGACAGCTGATTTGCCCGCCCTGATTTAAAGATTGTTACCTTAATATTTAACAACAAATGTTTTTGCATTTCTTAGCAGTAAACGAGTTAAGGAGACGACAGTTATTAAGTGTTCGACGTATCAACCAACATTTAGAAAACAATGCTTGTATATTTTACGTTTTTATTACTTACATTGTTCAAATTTAACTTGCGTTTGACGGTCAGCTGATTGGTGGCAGTGGTGCGAAATTCTCATAGATAGTGCTGCAAAATTCAACTCAGAAAAGAGTTGCCGAAGTCGAGGAAAAATTTCCCTTCACATTGCGCACAGTTTGTACAAAAATGTAAGGAGTGTTCTTACCAAACACAATTTTTATTTTTTTTTTATAATAGTTCTTAGAATAATAGAACAAATAAAATGACAATTGTTCAAAATGAATATGAAGCATATTCCATCTGTTTGTTTTGAAACGCTGACAGCCCTAACAATTTCCCCCTCAGCGACGACTTTCCGCTCGGAAACTAGAACACGGGCGGCGGATTTGCAACATTGCGGAAGGTTAGAGTCGAACCGATTCTGAGGTGCAACGACAAAAGAATTATTTTTTATCAAGTATGCTACCTTTAGCTAATTTAGTTATGCAGTAATGCTCCTAGAACATCAGAGAATGAAATTCCATTTTCAATTGTAATTTTCATAGTCGCATTGTATTTTAAAATAATTAATTTCTGATTTTGCGGATCTGAATCCGCTGGGCCAATTGCAGTCGGAAAGTTTCCGAGCGATTTTGCTCGGAAGTTAACAGAGACTTAGCAGAAGGAAATACGAATCAGTGGGGATTTTTCGGAAATGGAAACTAGAACACGTCTGGGAAATCCGAATCCGAATAAATTTTGGGGAGGTGGAAACTAGAAAAGGCCTGTATATCTGTATTAAAAATGTATTTTATAAATTAAATATTATATAATGCGAGCAAGATTTTAATTTATGGAGTTTTTCTTCATCTTGTCTTCCGAAATATATACAATTTATTTATTTTGCGTACAAAATCACAGCTGTTTAGTTTTCTTATCTCTGAACGCTTAATATTTTTTGCTCGAAGCATTTAGTTTACCCGAGAGACCAATGCCTAAAAAACAAGAATGTATGTTATGTTTAGGGGGTCATACCATGTGACGGCTTGTTTTTTATGGTGTTTAAAAATTTTTTTTTCTTCGTCCAATGAAAAGATAGAGCCTTATGTTTTTAATCACTTATAAACATATATTTGGACAACATGAATATAAAGTTTGGGCTTAAAAATATTGAGTAGAACTTGAGTTCAGAACAGCGTTCTGAACACCCTGCCTCGAAAAAAGGTACTCGTAGTTTTTCCACGATTCCGGTCGATTGGTTCATCGGAAACCAAAAAACTAAATGGCGTTTTCATCTGCAAGCCTAAATGCATGGAATGAACTACAACCAAACGAATATACCAAAAATTGGATTTTTGACATACATTTGAATGAAAATGCGTTTTTCGCCGTTGTTTTTTAGTTCTTTGCTTAAAAAAATACAAATTTTTAATATTTTTGATGATTGTAGTTTATTTTATGCATTCAAGTATACTTAACATTTCCTAAAAAATTCAATTCATTTGGTCCAGCCGTTTTTGAATTAGGATGGAGATCGGTTTGAAAAACACAGTTTTGAGAAAAACGGATAAGAAATAATTATTCCAGGAGTAGGCTTTCTAATGGCATTGAATATAAAAAAATCCTTATAACCAAATATTCTTCTTAAGTTGTAGATAATATTAATGGGAAAACAATTTTTTGATTTTTTTATCATCACATGGAATGACCCCTTAAAATTTGTTCTTTTTTTTATTTTTTACATGTACAGTCAAATGTAATTTGCCTCCACATTTACTGATCGTTCCTATGGCAGCTATGATATACTTGTCCAATATTTTTAAAATTAAATCCGAATATCTGAAATATTAAATAAAGCTGAGAGTTGATCACGATATGTTAAAAAAAGAAAGTTATAACATATTTTCTACGGATCCGACCGTTGCTACGCCAAGTAGTCTCTCAGTTTTTGAGCTATCTTAATGAATCTTTGTAGATAGTCTTCTATATACTCTCACTTATACATACGTCGAAACGGGCCAGACCGGTCAACTATATCATATAGCTGACATACAATCAATCCGTAAATTTGTAGAAAAAAATTATAAGTTCATTGTTTTTTAACATATCTTGATCAACTCACGCATATAATTTTTATATATTTTTTCTTAGTTTTGGATTTAGATTTATGAAAGTCGGACAACTGTATCTTTTAGCTGTCAATATTTCTATATTCCAATATTATTAATGCGCTTGTGCTACGCGATTTTTAGTTGGTTTTTAGTTTTATAAAAGCATTTTTTTTTGTAAGTGCGAGTCCAAACGATTCCCACCCAACGATTCCAGCCCAACCGACCGACGCACAGTAGCGCCTTTTCTCATGGTATGTTGCAAAAATCATAACTTTTGAACCGAATAAGATAATAAAATATCTTTAACGTCATTTCACAAGTAATTGTTGTAAAATTTACGTATGTATTGAAAAATGTTCCATGCCCACCCATTCCTTACCCTTTTTATAGGGTATCAAAGTGAAAAAATCGTTTTTTTTTTTATAAGACAATTAAAAAAAAAATTTTTTTAATTTAATTTTTTATCTTTATTTTTATGTATTTGCTAATATAAAAATATTTTGAATGCAAAAATGTAGATATATTTTAATAAAAAAAAATAATTTTTGACTGACCTTAAAATAAAATTTATGTTTTTTTTTGTGTATTAGTATTAATGAAAAACTAATGTAAAGGAAAGATTATTCATTCAATACAAAAAAACATGAACAATTTTAAAGTTTTAACCCTAATACGCGTTTTAGCGCTTAAGTAAGACAAGATTTTTTTTATATTTTGGTATATTTTACCCCTGAGTTGCTTTGGTTTATGCCGTTGCATTTCCGCAAACGCAACGTGACGCAGCCGATGAATGTTGATTTAGGTCCAAACAATATCCACAAAAAACGCAGTTATAGTTTACTCGGTTTTTTACCAGCTTCAGAACTTATAGACTACTTTAGCCAGAAAAAAGTAAAAAAAATAGACACCTGACAGGTAGCGATTTACCTGTGCAAGCCCAAACCCAAGTGCCGTTTTTTCAGCTTAATTTACAGGTAATGAATGTATATATATTATTTAAAGAAAAAAACATTATGATAGATAACCTGCATTTTAAGTAATCCTACCTGAAAGTCGACAAATTTTCCATTTTTTTCTCCTACGGTGTAAAAGTGAAAATATTTTTCAACTTTGAATGCTTATATCTTCTAAAAAAAATGACGGGTTCAGCCGTGTGACTTACGGAACGCACGCGTTCTAGACAGACGCGTTAGAAGGAAATTAAAAGAGAGTACGAGGATAATTTTATTTTACTTAGTTGCTACACCACGAGCTAATTCTACAATCAATACAGTTTTAAGTATAGAAAAACTCCCGACAATATAGTCAAAGGAAAGGTTGTAATCGGCGCATAAAACCCTAAAGGGCTAATGATATTCCAACTCCCTCCTACAGTGACCAATAACTAAGGGGATATAGGTTCTGGATGTTAGTCCAGGTTCGTGGAAATTGAGCTGGCCTAGCAGATAGGGGCTCTCTACGTCACCGTAAATTAGCTAATATAGAACGGCGACGCCAAGCATCGTTGTACGGTTAGCTAGGGAAGGTAGGTTAATTAATAGAAGTCTACTAGAGTAAGACCGTAATCTCAGGTCGGCATCACAGGTTAAGTCTCGTAGAGCGGTAGGGTAAACTCTAAAACTATGACTCCAAACGCGAGAACCATACTCCAAAATGAGCCGAACTAACGAAGTCAAAAGACTCATCGGTACATAAGGTGAACTATAGCCCGCTGGGACCGTATCGTATTTCCACCGACCCTCACACTGGTGGTCTCCAGGTCACTGTAACGAACCTCTTAATGGTGTTCACGGTTCCTGATGCCGTATTGCTCCGAAGAGAGGCCACCAGCTACTTTAATAGTTTTTTTCTGGAGCGGTGGCAATCCGCAATCTCCTTGCTCCACCAAAATACCGGGGAGTGATTCCTCCGAAACAGTCTCCTCTGGAGAATGCTCTGTTCGCAAGCCCCTTTCATGGTGGCCACCAGCTTGTTAGCCGTCCCATTGACTTTATCCGCTTCACCAACCGCGACGCCCTCAAGTGCGCTTGCGAAGGCCCGAGCCCCAATGAGCACTTGATGAACTCGTGGGCGCTGACTGTATAGGCTTCGCTGATCCTCCATCGGGCGTGGCTGGCCACTGCACTACTGACGAACGTCCATAGCGGCAAAGGTCTCAAGCACAGCGCGGCCTCTGGCATTAGTCCAGGAAGACTCCCATTCCATGGCCCGGCCTTAAAGTCGCCGCCGACAACCGCGTTGCTACGTCCCCGCAGGTCGCTGCCCAGCGAGAGCTCCAGCGGGAGGCTGGGCGACAGGTAGCAACTGTACTTCCAAGTGCCGGCGATGCTGCGCATCCACTCCGCAGAGCCACAAGGCCGCTTTGCCAGATCGGTCCGTGGCATACTCTTGACTTCTTGTCCCTGTAGGGCTCGTTAAAAATAGCTATCTCTGAGCCTCGCTCGCGCACCGTCTGCGCTAGGTTTAACTTAGTTAACTGCATTTAGGTCCATTATTCCCGTCCCCTTTGCTTGCGACTGGACAGCCACTGCCGCCTGCCTGATACCTCGTCTCCTAGCTCCCAGCCGCTAAGCATATAAAGCATTATGGCTCCCCGCGGCTTTGTGTCCCTCGTTGTAGGACCTGTCCCTTGCCAGCACAATGAGAGCGTCGGGACGTGCACGACGCGCTGGCCTCTTATTTTTGCAACTACTTTCCATTTGCCAGTTGGGCTAGAGGCGTTCTCGAGTTTCCGGGCAGCTGCGTGAGTGGGACACTTGAGGCTTCCTAGGCCCTTTCTTACTTTTCTGCTGCGCTGGGCATGCTGGCGTGGGGGCCAACACCGGTAGGGGCAGACCCTGCCCATTCGGCTGACTTAGCCTTTGCCAGGGCTCTGTCTGTGCTGCAGCCTCTTTCCTCCAGACGGTGGTTGTCTGCTGTTCCGCGTTAGAGCGACCGCTCTACTGCCCCGATAGTGATCGAGTGCAAAGTCCTCATCTTGGCGATCATTTCCCTCATTGAGAGACCTCGTGCAGCCGGTTGCCCAATTCTAGGATTTTCTGCAGGCAACTGCCTCCTCTATCGCCTTGCTCTTCTTGGCCGGCGTGTTCGTTACGAGCTAGCCGTGCCAGCGATGTCCCGGGTACTTTAGAGGGTCGGCGTAGAGCCCGACCTCAATATCAGTCCACCTTCAATGGTATTCTGCAGGGATGGCAATCGGGAGAGCTTCCTGCTTTTTCCTCCTCCCTCGGTTCACACGGCGACCTTACTTGTGCCGATCCGCCCCCGTCCATGGCCGGCTTGACGGTCTGCGCAAGGCTTCCACGGGTCCGTGACCTTATCCCGCCTGCCAGCTGGCCTGCCTGCTTTGAACGGCCTCGGGTAAAATTAAAAACTGAGTTTCAAATTGAAATAGGGCGGGAAGTAGTGCTGTAAAGCGCAGCTGCGCAAAGCTCTTGCGCTTACGTTGCTCAAAACACAAACAGCTCCGATTAGCTGTTATTATGCGCAAACGAAAACGCGGGAAAAGTGGCTTTCGGAAAGTAAAAAAAATTAAGAGGGAAGTGAGAGTGGATTGCGTCAGGGAACAGAGGCCAACCTCTGAAACCAAACCAAAAAAGTTTCTTGGCTAAATGATCGGGTGACGAGCTAACAAAATCAATACAGCTTTGAATCGTTAATAACCAATTTAAAATATGATTTTTATACCCTTTCAGGGTATTATAATTTTAGTCAGAAGTTTGCAACGCAGTGGAAGAGTCATCTCCGACCTTATAAAGTATATATATTCTTGATCAGCATAACCAGCAGAGTCGATCTAGTCATGTCCCTCTGTCCGTTTCTACGCAAGCTAGTCCCTCAGTTTTGAAGATATCTGAATGAAAATTTGTATACTTCATCTATAACTCTGACGTATATATGTCAGAAGGAGCCGCATTGGTCAACTATATCATATAGCTGTCATACAAACGATCCGTAAATTTGTTGAAAAAAATAAATCTTCACTGTTTTTTAAAATATCCTAATCAACTCTCGGTATGAGCCTTATATATCAGGGCCCGTAAATAATCATTATCCATGTTTTCTTTAAACAAAAAAATCATCCAGCCGCATAAAAAACTAATTTCTCCAGTCGGCTGCTATTTGCGCAATTATTGCATAATTCTAGATTTTTATATATTTTATCCAATATAATTTATTAATCTTTCCGTTTTTTTCAATCACTCAAAAAATAATTTTTATCATTGTAAGCAAAAAAAAATAACACTAAAAAAATAATAAATTTTTTTTTTACTCATCTAACATAATAACGACGTGAAACATATAAAGACACAGACACTTGCTCGTAGCCTCTGAGACCATCCGGAGTTGGGAATGCTTTGATACTAATCGGAGTTAAAATTTCCAGTAGCCCCCGCGAATATTCGGAGGAACCCCGTAGTTAGCCTCCAAGTTCAGCCGGAGTCATCCCGTAGCTCTTTTTATCGCCGCGCGCACCAACGCCCAGTCCCGTATCTCGTCCATGTCTCGCTGTTAGTAAGACTTTCCCTCGCCATATACCACGAGGTGCGCTCAGTCAAAGTAAGGGGCACGGGGACTTGGGGGGCTTCCCCTTGCCACCCACCACGCAATGCGATCGCCCATACGTTCCGCCACCACCCGTCAGATGGCGCTATTTTAACAAGTTTCGACCGCCAGTCGTCATGCTCTACGATCCGGTACACTTACTACCGCCATAAGGTGGCGTACTGATTCATATCACCCACTCCATCGACTAACCCAGCGGCCATTGCAGCCAGAGAAAATAAATATCCTAAGAAGTCAGCAGACAGAAAATAGCACACACCACCAGAAAAATTCCGCTGAATTCGTTCCACGTACTATTAAGAATCAAGGAGTCCCCACTCGTTATATATATTATATTCTAGACCCAATGAAACGAAATAGGACAACCAAGGCACACCAGCCGGAACCACAATCCCTACAACGACCACGAAGAACACCCAGTCATATAGATACCCCAAGGACATCGAGATCGATGAAGCTTAGTGTTTTTGAGCTCTCTCGCCCTCGACCTTTCTCTCCCGTTCTCTTCCGCACAGTGGTCTAGGACTTGCAGAATTGATTTTTAACTTTTTCTGTGCTATTACAAAAAATGTTGCGGCAGAGCAGCCAACTTCCGGCCGTATCGCGGATGTAATTTCCAAACAAATTGGATAACATTACTGTTGCCAGTTTTGTAAAAAGGCTGAGAAGGAAATAAAATCCTTCATGCCCCAGACCAGCACAAAGCGATAGATCTCTTTACCGCGGTAAATGCTCAGTTTAATACTCTGATTATATTAAACGAGTCACAAAGCGACTGAAGCTGTGTGAATCATTTCAATCAAATGTGAGATGATGCAAGGCAAAACCAAAGCTGAAAATGAAAGTGTGAAAAAGTTTAGTTTTTCTTATGCTAGAGACATCTCATCCTTTATGATAAGTGCCTCCTCAAACTTCTTTGACACAATTTATTATGGCCCGAGCACGTTGTAGTTAGGGAATTCGAGGCTAAAGAAAAGAATGAACGGCCAGTGGGTGTACGACTTCCTAGACCGGCACAAGCCGCAGCGACCACATCAACATTTTCAGTCCCAAAAACTAACCGCTTCCTCCCAACTTTCCTATCAGAAACTAAAGGCTTACGCAGCAAGCTCTCGAAATTGTTTTCTGACAACTTTTTTCGCATCCCGGGTAATTTTGTTTACTCAGACCTGGTTAAAGCTAGAGAACCTTAGCTCTAAGATTTTTCCGGGCAAGGACTTAATTTATAGAGTGGACCATGTTTTCTAGACAGATGGTGGCGTTTTGATTGCCGTTGACTCCCCCCTGATCTCTGAACTGGTTACCTTTGACGATTTAATCGTTATCTATTTAATCTGTGTAAAACTTTCTCTTCCAGGTAGTCTTATTTACATTACATGTGCTAATGTTTATCAGTTTGGCACTTCAGGCCATATCCAGGCTTTCAGTTCGAGACCAACTTGTGACTCTAGGGGACCTAAATAAACCTGGAGCTCGGTGGTCATCAGATGGTGTGTCAAATGTCCTTCGGACTGTGGTACAGCACGACCTAATTGATGGCTCGCTCGAAATATCTTAGTCTCAAGTTAACCATGTCCATCATTTTATAAACGCTTACTGAATATTTATTCGTCTCTGATCCTAAAGGTTGCGCTATTGACGCTAATTGAAGATTCTTCCAAAAAGTTTTATTTACATTACATGTGCTTATGTTTATCAGTTTGGCACTTCAGGCCATTTCCAGGCTTTCAGTTCGAGACCAACTTGTGACTCTAGGGGACCTAAATAAACCTGGAGCTCGTTGGTCATCAGATGGTGTATCAAATGTCCTTCAGACTGTGGTACAGCACGACCTAATTGATGGCTCGCTCGAAATATCTTTGTCTCAAGTTAATCATGTCCATCATTTTATAAACGCTTCCTGGATATTTATTCGTCTCTGATCCTAAAGGTTGTGCTATTGACGCTAATTGAAGATTCTTACCACTCTACTCTCAAAGTGACTTTCGATAATGGCACGGTTTTTAAAAATATATCTGACCATTTTGCTAACAAAGTTCGCTGTATTCGTGAAGCTAAGTTTTATAGGCTTCATAATGTTAAATCTGAATTTAATTGGTCAAATCTACACATTTATAGTAGTACACAGACGTCGGGGAAAATCCCTGTGGCAGGAAGTTTAAGGTACATGAACACTTAAGGGTCTTATGTGCTGATGTGCTCACAACCGGTTCTTTAACAGTATGGATGACATTAAGAGTTTTCCTAATCTTAAAGCTGTATTGCTAGTAGAATAAGCTTGTAATGTTGTACCAAATACAAAATAAAATTTCCGCGTTTTTTTTTTCATATTTGCCTTCCCACGCGTCTATCTAGAACACAATCGTGCCGAATGTCACACGGCTGGGCCACACGTTAGGTTGGGCGGAAGGTGAGCGTATAATCGACGCTTAAAAAAAAAATAAATAAAAGAAAGATATAAAACTAATAGCTGCTGATAGCCGGGCTGGCACCGCATTTACGGTACCAGGACAAGTCCTGCAGCCATACGAAACCTGAGCACTCCTATAAGTTTACGAGAGCTGCGGAGATTCCTCGACATGGCTACGTGGTTCAGACGATTTGTACCTAGCTTGGCCTCAGACGAACCTTAAGAGAAAGAACCAGCGGCGGAAGTGGGAACAAAACCAACGGAGGGCTTTTGATCTCCGGAAAATCTTACTGACAGACGCACCCGTGCTGGCGCGCCCTGACTTCTCTGTCAAGACCGACGACAGCAACTACGGACTAGAAGGCGTGCTGACCCAGGAAATCGATGGCCAGGAACGAGTCATATCCAACTTGAGCCAGAAGCTCGATGCTTCAGAGTTGAATTATTCACCATACGGAAATTACGATGTTACCTGGAAGGCTGAAGCTCGACGTGGTCACTGACCACCTGGCTCTTAAGTGGTTAAACCAAATCGAAAATCTAACAAAGGCTTGCGCGCATCAGTGAAAGTGGTTGCAACGAAAACTGATGGACGTCTACTAAGACTTTGCGTAGCGTCCGAGCATCGACACGAAGTACTAGGCATTCGGAAGACCATCCTAAGGATCTCGCAGAAGTACTATCTGCTAAGAATGTTCCGAGATGTCCGACGGCACGTGCGAAATACAAATCGGAGCGACGACACCAAGAGGGAAGGACTCTACGAAGCAAGTCAGCGAAACCTTCGGAACTCCAAAAACGGGAATACCATGTACCCAATTACCCAGAAAGGCGTTTAAAGCAGGGACCGTAATTATCGGGAACATTTTTAACCACTTTGAATCCACTTATAACAAAAAGGATAACATCGTGTGAATCCTTGTTGGATAATCTATTCATTTCCGAGATGATTTTTATATTTAGGACATTTACTATAATCATCAATAATAATAATTAAAATGGATTTATATTGTAAAAATCAATAATAATTATTATTTAAAAAAAAAACAATAAAAATTAGTACACAATCATTATTTTTGAGCAAAAAAATAAAAAACAAGTATAATCATTATTTTTGATTTTGATTTTTTGTATCATTCAATCAAAGTATGAAAAAAATGACCCTTTTTGGCAATTTTCAAAGCCGAATAACATGAAAACTTTACGGGTCCCAGAGCTGGTTTTAGGCTTAAATGAAACCCTCAGCTTTTTTGTTCAATATGGAAAAAGGGTCATCAAAGTGACACCTAAGGTTCACCAGCTATAACGCTTTTTCTAAATTTCTCAAAATTCTGCTGTTGTAGCCCTGGTAATTCAAAAACAACTTAGATGTTATAATAGTAAATAACAGTTACGACAAATTTTTCAACCTTTAGCCGATACTTTCACAATTTTTTTTATAATTTCTTGAGGTAATATATGTTGAACAAAAAAAATTTATAATTACATTTTCCTAATATCAAGGTTTTCAAGTTCGCCAGTGAAGACCTGAAAAATGTTCTAACTTGATCTGCAACAAATATTGCCAATGCATAAAGCTTGCATAAAGCTCCTTGATCTGTAACAGTAAAAAATATATGCCTTGCGGCCGAATCATAACTCGCTATTTTTAACTGGTCAGAAAATATATACGCAATGCGATCGACGCAGAAGAACAACCACATATACCAACCATAATAATTAAAAATAACATAGATAAAAAATTAATTTCTTAGTCTATTTTATATACTCTGTTATGGCTCATATTATGGCTTTTGGTTTTTGGATAACCATCGGAGTCATCAGTTTGTTTAGTAGTCGTTCTTCATCCAGGGGCAAACACCCGGCAGAACTCGGGTAAAATTGGTGTCTTTTTTTTTGCGTACCTGTAATCCGTCTACAAACTTAGCTTTCCATAAAGAAGGCATCGAAAAATACCATCTGTAATTCATTATAGATGCAGTATCCATCATTGAGACAACGGGGATTGGCGTTGCTTTTTATACAACTGTGTTTAACTGTTAAGCCTAAAACCTCTGGGGCACGTAAGGTTTTCGTGTTATTAGGCTTTGAAAAGTGCCAAAAAGGGCCCGTTTTCATACTTTGACCGCGATGTTGTCAAAATTGGTACGTGATGAAAACTTTTGGTTTTCGAATCAGCAATGTGCAGACCAAGGTCTTTCAGAATCTGTCGCGTTTATTCCCCGGGCAGAAAAAAGTACGATTTTTTTCGACCTGTGATATTATTGATTTTTATAATATAAATCAATTTTAATCATTAATAATGATAAAAAAAAAATAATAAGTGCATAATCATTATTACTTGATTTTTAAAATAAAACTTATAATGGTTTAATGACCTTATCAAACGCATTCCCACCTACGTACTAGCCGAGTCCGACCGGGTCGTACGGGACAGCAGCCTAGGACACCTGTGGCAGCAACGAACTCAACAGCTATTATCTCTCTTCGAGCTGCCAGTTCTGACGAGGAGTGTAAGCCTTGGCCGCCAAGGACACTACCAACGAGGAGACGTACGGTCACGAATATGTAGCTGGCAGCGAGGAGAAGGTCGACGTCCCGTCGGAAGGCAAGAAAGGGATTGAGGGGTTTATTTCATACGAGATTGACGGAGTGCCGGGAGATTAGTCATCATCTCCATGATCATGGGATCGATGGGATTTGGAGTCGAGCGACGATAAACAGGAAAACGGACAGCGGTTCTGGCAGAAGGAGGTGGTATTAAACTTGGCGTTGCCTACCTAAGCACTAAGATACCACTTTTGGTGCAATCATTTAGTGGCCGGTACTTGTCGCAGAGAATTCAGCCGAGGATGCCGCACCCCCAGAAACACCAGAAGTAGAGGGAATCATCTAGGATCTGCCGACAGGATAGGGATCCCCACCATCCCACAATCAGAATCAATAACTGCAAACAAGGGCATTGCAGTCCCAGGTAGCAGTCCACCCCTGGGAAATGATCGCAATTCCGGTCGGATGGAAATATAGTACGACTGACGGTCTTTGCCACGGTTTGGCAAGCCATCAGCGACAGACGGCCGGCAGCACGAAGCTCTCGGCAGTGTTTTCGGATTATGACCGGGGAGGGGTGGTATCAGGTGACTCTGAAACCAAAGTAGGGAGGGGATGTGAAGCCCCTAATGGATGGCGGGCCAACAAGCGGTCACCACCTTTTTATTATATTATATCTTGTATTCCTTATTATATCCAGTTTATTCATTGTACTCTTTTAATTATCTTTATTATTATTATTATTATTATTTTACCCCCTCCGAGATCATCAGGACTTGTGAATCTCCGTAGCACCCAAATCCATCCGAGAACTTCCGAGAACATTCCGAGTCAAAATTCTCCGTAGCCTTTACAAATATTCGAAAGAACCCCCCGTAGTTACCACTAGAGCTCAGCCGGAGTTATAAGTTATCTTTCACCTTTCAAAGTGAATGGCTGGCGAAAATCCTCCAACTGAACCCTTCGCGATTGCGCCGGCTGCTCCGTTCGCGGTAATACAGTGTCTAGCTAAGACTACGGCTCAATTCCTTCTGCCCAAAAAGCCGGAGGAAATGAACCACTAGCCATGGTTGGAGGTGCCTTGGCGGCAGGCATAAAACGCAAGTGGGTGGTACCCCTGGACCAAACCATACTGGAGGGACCGAAGGATGAAGCCGGGGCTGGGATATCAGCCCAAACGTCGGTGAAAGGCGTGACTGCTACCACCGGAGGGCACGGAGGGGAGCAATCCTCTCTGCGTGTCGCCAGCGGTCACACCTCTAGGAGCAGGTCAGGTTAGTTGTAATGCTACTGCCACCACAACTACTCAGAGCAAGCTTTGCCGCACGGGTGCCGTCGTCGATACAGACTCGGACCTGAAGAGCGTGCAGCTCTCGAAAGAGGAGGAAGAGAGCCTTCTCCGTTCGCCCAAACCAGGCACCAGCTCCCCGCGCAGGGACGGGCCGAAGCGGTTAAGCGAGGGGATGAAGGCCAAGGCGAGGTATAAGGCGACTCTCTTCACTACGCCAAATTTCCTCACATGGCGTCTACAGGCGGATTCGCCAACAAGGTGGAGGAGATCCTTGCCAACAAGAGGCAGCCCTCCGCTAAAAGTGCCTCTAGAGCTACACCGGCGAGCAAGCGGCCCAAGCAGGCAGCGCCCACGCCCAGCGCGAAGAAGCCTCTCAAGAAAGAGCTGAAGGTTAGTGAGGTGATCAAACGACATCTGATCGTGGCACTCATTGACCGCAGCGACGAAAATGGCAAGATGTCAGAGGCGTGGTGAAAAACCGTACACACGCGACTCGTCGAAGCGCTGTTTACGCGGATGGAGGATGACTCCAAGGCCCCCATGCCAACTTTCGATGGTGCGGGGAGGCTGAATGGGGTCAAAATCCTGAAGTGTATGGACGACCAGACTCGGAAGTGGCTGACACAAACGGTTAGCCATATGGAAGCACCGTGGGAGGGGGGTCAACTGGAGGTGGTGGACAGGGAATTAATCCCATCCATACCGAAGGCGAAGGTACCCTTCCCCATTGCTATTCAAGGCGATCGGGCGCTGAAGCTGCTACAGCGACAAAACCCCGACATACCGACCGCACACTGGAAGGTACTGCATGTCGCGAGCCCACTACCCAAAGAGGGGGGCCAATGTGTCCTCCAGATTAATAAGCAGGCGGAGGACATCTTATATCCCAGATACGGGAAGATGGCATGGGGTATGGGTAGCGTCTACCTACGCCTCAAAAAGCGCCATCCCGGGGTTAAAGATGCGCACACCCTGCAGGCTGGCGAGGTGGAGAAGGACTTAGGTCCGGACACCATCATAGATGCCGTAGCTCAACCTTATTTAAAGTAAGTCGCCTTGGCGAAACTCCTTATAGACATGGAGCAAGGGTCCGCCGACATTGCTTTGGTCCAAGAGCCATGGATTGCCTCGGGCAATTCCGTTGCCGGACTAAAGTCCTCTAATTACAACCTCTTCTACTCACCATCGGTAAGCAGAAATAGAACCGCCGTACATGTGCGGAAGGGTCTACACGCTAACCTTATGTCTCATTACAGCTCTGACGACCTGACTGTGGTGATGCTTGAGAGCG
>VNJR01006236.1:0-36861 GCA_008042585.1 Drosophila punjabiensis | reverse complement strand
TATCGGAATATTTTTCAACTAAACTTAAGATGTTAAAATAATAATATTAATTTTTGATTTATTTTATATTCATTTGTAATCCCATGTCATGTTAAAACAACAATTTGACAACTTTATTATAATGATACCAAAGAAGCTCCAAGCCAATAAAATGTCTGGGAAAAGAATCTTGTTGGAATTCCACATTTTAAAATCAAAACGTTTCTGAATTTATACGTTTTCATTGCAAATATATTTTACACTAAACGTTTTGCCCAACACCCACGCGTTCCTATATCAAATGGGAAACATTCGATGTGAACATCTATATATATAACGTTTCAATGTGGGATCTTTATAAATAGGTAATTCTATAAACTAATTTTGTCATTTTTCGCACGTAGAAAGGGGGCTTTGGTTGATGACATCTCGACATATGCAAATGCCACAATTCAAACAAATCAAAATTGTTGACGGTTGCCCAGTTTTCTTATTTGAATTTAAAATTCGCTTTCAGCCGGTTCACTAAGTCTTTATAAAGTTCTGAGAATTATTTAAGTAGATTCGAAAATTCGGATGTAACTCCTAGTTATTTACCCAATGATCATCGAAAAGTTTCGATTGTACTGATATTTACGAATGAATTTATAAAATACAACTAAACAATTTTTGTAATTTTTTTCACGTAGAAATGTAGATTAAAGCTACAATTTAAACAAATCCAAATTATTGACAGTTTTCTCATATTTTCATTTGCATTTCGACTCCTTTGCTTGCTATACAACTATATTTATTAATGGTCAATAGTTTATAACATTTACATAGCTTAATTTTTGTGCAAGCAAACCTTTTTGGCTAATCTTAAAAGGAATTCATATTTCTTTAATGGTCTCTTGAACTAATGTATGGCCTCAAGCTGAAAATATATATATATATATATTCGAACACGTATTTGGCATTTTCGGCCAGATGAATTTCTGTTTAGAGAAGCGTCTTGTGATGCCTTGAAGTCAATATTTGAAGACCAAGAAGCGTTTGCCTTCCCATTAATCCGGGCAACTTTATGGCTAGGTGTGAAATAAATGGAAGACATCGAACATCTAATATATATTGTGAGCTAGAGAAAATATCATTAGATCTGGTGAAATGTGAAGGGAAACAATTGTTTATGCAAAAATAAAAGTGTTTGTTCGAACAGAGTGCTGGAAATGGATATATATACATTTATTTAGAGAGTCTATAATTAGGCAGATATAAACAGGGATGCATAACTGATCCGCATGCATATATATCCGTATGTCTATAAGAAAAGTTTGGTAAAAAATCCCAAGATTCAGGACTGGTTCTCGTTTCATCATATCGTAGCTTAGAAATATTTTTTGTACTTTCCACATAAGTAACAAAAAATCTCTTATCAACAGAGATTTTGTTTACAATCTAAATTTTGTCCAAAATATATAATAACTTGAACACCAAGATGATTCATAAATGCTATAAAAATACTCTCAAAACAAATGAGAATTAATTATTTTTGTAACAACGAATTACTAAAGGCTCTACAAGTGGCTTCCACTTTAAGATTTTACAGCTTGCACAGTGGCTCACACCCCACCAAAGTGGCTCGTAAACAAAATGAAGCTATAAAATCCGAACAAACATGTGAATTCTCTCAAGAAGACGCCACTTTGTGGTGATGTTGTTGTTGTTTTTGTTGCCTCTATTTTTATTTTTCAGCTGTTGTTGTTGCCACCATTGTTTACTTTTGGTTTATTGATGTTCCTTACAAATTTGTACTTTACATGATATTTCAAATGGCAGAAACTCTCAAGTTTCGGTCAGTCAATTCGGTCAATTAATAGTAGCAAATTGATAATAACATACAATAGTATTATTAATCATATAATATATAGAAGATCGATAATGTAAAATGTTTTCTATTTTAAGAAGCATTCGTGACTGCTAATTCCACGAAACGTACTAATGTTAATAACCATATATAATGAATTCTCGGAATCATGGACATATTGGTTTGATATTTTTTATTTGTTTGTTTCAATAAAGACATCAAGATGCAATTATTCGACCTTAAAGTACCTCGCAATGCAAACATAAAAAAATAATATATTTCACTTTATATCTATATCCTCAGCACGGTCTGTAATTACTTAATACCTAACCTATTCGAAATATAATATAAACATTTTATTGCCTATGTTTTTGCTAGTCCTAACATACCTTTTTACGTGCTAAGTGAAATTATTTATTCGAAAGCTGCGATTGATTGTGGTCTATACTATAAAAGAGTCTTTATATTGCTGTGCTTCTGATAAGAACGGAACCCGAAGAGGGTATAAATTCGGAATCCTCTTTGTGGATTGAATTTAAAAATACTTTAACATTCCCGAGTGACAGTCGTGTGACAAGTGAATCCAGCCATGGGCCGTTCAATTAGTTTGTGGTAAATATAAGTGAAATATTACAAATATCCTGGCAAATCCATTAACGCCTCAGATATTTCAGCTTCCTTGCTGTCGCTGTGACAGTATTCCTGATGTGTGCAGGCAGCACTCAAGGAGATGATCAGTTTACGGTCTCAGCTAGACAAATAAGGCGTATTTATGCCGACCCAAAAGTCAGTAGAGCAGTCAAGCAGCGGAATCTGGATCACCTGGCCACCTTTTATCAGCAAAATCGTCGGCGCATTCAATTCACTCCCCAGGAAAGACGGCAAGCCGATGATTTGCTGCAAAGGTACAATCAGGCAAAGGCTTCTACGGTCATGGTGGATGGAGTTCCACGCCAAGGAGGTGCTGCTGCCTCCGTACTTTTACCGCTGGCTGTTGAAGGAGCCACCCAACTGGTCAAATTCGGAATTAATCATTTCACATCATCAGCCGGCAGAGTTGAGATCAATCGTTGGACTGCCATTTTTGGCTTGGCTTTTATTATGGCCTGCTATATATTCAGATCTAAGTCGTTGTAGGATACCGACTTGGATGTGTGTCTGGAACTCTGTCTTGATGAATACAAAAGCAAATGTCATTGAAAAGTCTAAACAACGGTAGTAATAAGGATCTACAAAATAAGTTATTTAGTTTCTGGAATATTTTTGGATATTGTGTTGGCAATTACAGTTCTTATGAGTTAATTATCTTCAAAAATAATAAGTATATAGGCAATTATTCGGATGACTACCATAGAAGAGACATATAGTATGTATGTTTATTGTAACCTTAAGAATGTGAACTTTATAAGCTCGACGATTTTTATTTTGTTGCAAATAATATATTAATTTTTTCATTGAAAGAAAAGCTCATGCGTATATTTAATTGATGTGTTTTTTTTTTTGAAATGGTAAATAAATAAATATTCAGCTAAAAAAGACTTATTTCTGAGGTGGAGTCAAGCCAAGATTTTCATTTATGAATGCTTTTAGACATAATCAATAGTCACCCGTTTTTATTTGCTAATCAATCTCGAAAGGTTGTACATAGACTCAATTACTAAGTCCTGCTGAGGAATCCTTATGTGCTGTTTACTCTACTCCATGTTAAACTTCTATCTTAGGTCCCAAAACAAACTTGATTACTTTTAAATTACTACTTAATATTCATTCGTTGACCTCTGTCCAGCTTAGAATTTATCTATGCATAAAATATTAAATTGCGTTACAAGCTAAAAGTGCTTTAGGCCATTTGAAGTGCAACTCTACTATATTTCAGGGTTAGCCTCGCAACTGAATAACAAAAATATACTCTGATATATCAGATGCAATGCAATCACCAAACCGTGACGTCATTTGTCTGGTTGGGTTTATAAATACGCGACAAACTCGTTTTTTTATTTGTTCGTGATTATGTAAACTTCAAACGCAAAAGAAGAAAAACAAGCATTTGTTTTGGTTTTCCTCTCCGCCTTTGCATTCATGAATGACTTTCATTAATTGCCGCTGTAAGTTGAGCTTTACCATGCGCTGACCCATATTTTCTCAGTGGCTCGCTCTCAATTTACATTTTAAGTGTCTCTCAAATCGGTAACTGATCCATCAGGGTTGCTGCTTATAATAACAATCCATAAGGGCATAACCAACCACCGACCAAGGGTGATGCTTTCTCACGCTTCATGATGTCACGCCGTAAAAGGTGTAAGAGAATTACAATTACCTCAGGCCAAGGGGCGGCGTTTAAGAACTTTCGGAGCATTCAAAGGCCACCCATTCATGGAGAGGAGCAGAGAGCATTTTGTTTGGGGGAGAGCTATCGCTCTCTCTCTCTCTCTGGGCGGTCTGAGAGGAAGCGCTGATTAAACTACGCCGTGTTATCTTGCAACATTTTACCACCCTATAACCTTAAGCTTTATTTTTACGCTATTGAAGGAAGTACATAAAGTTAAAGGCAATTAAAAATTGTATTTTTAATTGGGGAACATTTAAAGGTGTCCTATAATCTCTTGTAGAGCTATTACACAAATTTGTTAACAAAACAATACGAAAATGTTTTACATTCTGTAAATTATGGGTGTGTGCTGACATTGGTCAGGCAGAGAAATTTGTTGAAAATGCAAATTTTCTTAGTAAGATAAAGCATTTAAAGTTAAAGCATCCCAAATGTATATTTCACTTTAATTAGTTATTTAAAAGTGTCATGCTCTCACATCCCCTTAAAAAAAGCCGGCCACTGCGCCACTGACCCCAAATAATAACAAAGCGGTGTTTCGGCTCAAACTCGGTGAGAACGTGCCGGAGCGGTAAACACAACATCCATCAAAATGCGTAAATAAACACTCTCTCTCTATCAGACTCTCAAGCTCTCCGTGGCTTTTTTGGCACTCTGCTCTCCGGGTCTCTCTCATGCTCTCTCTGTGTGTTTGATAAATACCCATACAGAGGCGAGCCCACAGACTCTGGGAAACATGAGCTTTACTACGATTACTATACGAGAACCGCTTCTCTGGCGGCGCTCGCAAACTTTTTTTTTTTGGACTGGACAAGGCGTAGCATATTGAACGTAGTTGCCGCTGGGCTCAGTATCGAACCGGCTTTCTGCGACAGCGGATTGGAAACGCGGAGCGACAGAGTCGTCGTCGCCGGGGCATAATGTGATAAAGCCGCCTGCCCAACAAGCACATAATAAAAGAAACCAAAACCAATTTGAATCTGTTTTCGGGGGCGCAGTGAGAACTGCGAGAGTTTATACGGAATACGAAATACGTACGAAATTTCTTACCTAACCGCGTGAGATAATCTCAGCAGCGTTCGCATTGTCTCCTAATAAAACCCCAGAGCCCCCCGAAAGCTCCAAGTGTTTAGCATAACATCAAAAAACAGGAGAAGCGTGTGTGTGGTTTTGCTTTTAAGCAAATTAAAGTTGAATTACGTGTGCGCCGAAAAAATAAAAAAAACTGAAGGCCATTCAAGGGTTGTTCAAAAGGAAAATTTGGCTGGCAAAGGAAAAGTCACGAAAAGTCCGTTTGTGTGTTTTTTGTGTGTGCGTTGCGTGAGAAAAATCAATTCTGCATTTTGTGGAAATTCGGAGGAGAGAGACAGAGCGAGAGAGAGAGAGAGAGAGTAGTGAAAAAAGGACAGGAACGGAACCTCAAGGAAAACCCAGTAACCGATGACAATTTGGCTTGACAAGGGGCAATTAGCGAAACCAATGCCATTATGGCTGATAGCGGAGATCCAGGATCCAAGCATAAGGATCCAACAACAACCGTAGATGCCGGCGGAGGACAGGCAGCTGGCGGAGGCGATGACGTGCCTCCTCCAGTCCCAGCTGTTCGCCGGCGTCGTGCGCATGAGCACAAGCAGTCCTCGAGAGAACAACTGGACGAGGAGGAGAAGGTGCAGAGTCAGGAGAGTCAACAGCTGGAGACATCGACGGTGACGCGCACCTATATGAAAACCATCACCACCTCCCTGACCACGTTGAGCAGCTCCAACCAGGAGGAGTTTGTTCTGGAGGAGCCTTCTCCCTCGCCAAACCAACAAAGATTGCGTCAGAAGGTAGCCCAGTACGAAAAGGTATGGTCGGAGGGCTCCAATCCTATCAAGCGACCTGCCGAGCAGAGCTCGGATGAGTTGCGTCTGGCCGATGACCAACAGGATGACTTCGATGCCGAGAATCCCTTCGAGATAGACGTCCATGAGATTGAGCGACGACTGCGCCAGGAGCGCCAGCGCGGTTTGGCAGAGGCGGAGGCAGCCAAGCTGGCCTTCCAGCAAGTCCAGCTCCGGCACACGACTCCTCCGCCTCAGCTGCCGCCGCACCGAGTGGAGGTGACCAGCGAGCAGGTAGCTAGTCCTTTCAACGTAACCCTCCGCACCACGAGTCGCATGAGTCCTGGGGCGGAGCAGGGAAACGTTGAGGAGCAGCTGTCCCCGTTCAATGTGACCCTGAGAACCACTCGCAGGACCAAGAAGAAGGAGGTCAAGGAACTGGAAAGCTTCCTCGAAGGCGAAAGAACTGTGCGTGAAGTGCCCTCAGCGGATGGTGTTCGCACCATCATCACCTCCTCGATGACCAGCGATGGTGGCTATGCCGAGGAGAAGATCTACCGCCACGGCGAGGGTTATGTATCGCCCAGGGATTCACCCTCCTGGTCGCGTTCCAGTTACTCCAGCGAGCGCTCCAGTGTGACGCCACCGAGGAGCGTGGATCTTACCGCCGGTGGACGAAGGATTCTGATCAAACTGGAGCAGGAAAGTGAACTGGCTGAAGCGGATAGCCACCTAAGGGACGAAACCGACTCGTTTGGTAGTCGCCAGGAGGTGTCCATGGCAACGGGCGGCAACATTGACATTACCGTCGGTGGTAGCAACCCCCGCCGGCGTTTGTACCAGCAAACAACTGTCCAGGTGGGTGGCAACGCCGCCGGCGAGCCAACCCTAACCCCCCAAAGGCAGCGGCCAAGGGAACTGGCGCTGGGAACCACGAAGACAATGCTAACATCCACGCCAATTGGCACGAAGGAGCAACCGCAAACGGGTCCGAAAACTCAAGTTAGTCCAGCTGCAGCGTGCCAATTGCGCGGTTCTTCGACAGAAGAGCCCCGGAAAATTGTAAGCCACAAAACGATAACCAGCACAACGACCAAGTCCACATCATCCTCCACCTCCTCCTCCTCCACGTCGCGCAAATTTATCGAATACGAATCGGGATCCGGATCCGGGAACATTTCGCACGTACGCATCGAAAAGAAAACCGCGAGTGACAACGACATCGATAACGATTCGGATACGGAGGGCAGGCCGGCCAGCAGCATTGTGATTGTGTCCACGCCCTCGCGTTCGAATACACCGGCACCGCCATCGGCAACCGTATCCACATCCACATCCACATTCATATCCCCAACCGCATCCGCACCAACGGCATCCGCGTCGCCCATTACGCCGCACTGTTCGACAGCTGCCCACGCCCTCAGCGGCATCGGCACTTTCAGCAAGAGTCTGCGCCAGGATTATCAGACTCTAGCAACGCAAAGTGGCCGCAGCAACGAATCGCCCAGCGACCAGGAATACCAGGAGTTCCAGTCCACCATGGCGTCGATCAATTACGCACGGAGCAATTCCCAGTACGATTGTCATATCAAGGAGAAGAGAGGTAATTCGGAGAAGGAATAGTTTTAGAAATATTTCGTGAATAAAATAAATTTAAAGATCTGCGAAAGGATTTTTAGAACCAAGAACCAATATAAAGGATTTACGCATATCAAGAAAAAGTGAAATATAATAAATAGACTATCGCAATAAATATTATATCGTTAAGTTTGATACATCCAACTTTGAATTATCGAAATTTATCGTAAAGTTTGATGTATCAAAGATTTTAAGTGCCAAATAATAGCGCATTTAACTTTAAAATATAAATGTTAGCAAAAGAAAATATCCGATATATTAGGTAGAATGTCAATTAATCGCACATATATCGCCACTTCATCGACTTATTATCGACTTTTCGTCAATTTTTGATACAGGACCGATTTATCGATATTGTGTTTTATCCCTAACCCATATTTATTCAAGTTAAACTGGTCTTTTATTTAGTTTGGTTAGAAAAAACATATAGTCGACAATTCTTACTTTAATAATTTTAAAACAATGTTCAATTTTCAACGTTAAAATATTACAAAAATGTGCTCTTCATCTCAAATATTAAACCTTGGATCTAAGATATGCTAAAATGCTATAACATGTTAAGAGAAAAGTTCTTAAAATTGCTTTGCAATTTTAGAAACTCAAACTCGATGACCTCATTTTTGAAGAGCTTGGTCATAGCCTTATCTTCAGCAATTTCTCCAAGTTAATCCCCCATTAAGCCTATCATCAGCTTGCTTAGGATCTTATCTTTACCTAGTTTTGCCTCCTCAAAGATAAGAATAAAAAACAGCAAGGTTGTGATATTTTAAACACTTCCCGTTGGGCAAACGATACCTAATCCGTAAGGGAGATCCCACAGAATGTCAAGGTCAGTCGGCGGCACTTTGTGGTTACAGAGACATTTGTATGCCTAATTAATTATTACACAAAAACAATCAATAATAAAAAAAAAAAATAATACATATACACCGTCGAAATGACATCATCCGTCGCTTCTAGATGCCGCAGCAATTCGAACTTTAACTTGTTTAGCCGTTTGGCTTGTTGTTATAAGTCAGTCGGTCGGTTGGTCGCGCCCTAAACTTCTATCTGGCGATTTATATTATTTATATACTCGCGCACAGTGCGTTTGTTATGTATTCGCTCGCCATATTGACTGTTGGCAAGCAGTTTGTTACCTCTTTCCTTTCGGGCCCCACAAATATTTATTGGCAGCCAAAAAGCACTCGAAGAACTACCACCCAGGGCGGGGTTGGATTGTGTGTCTATTATGTGACCTCCTCGGCTGTTATTATGTTAAGCACAACAACCAATTAAGCGTCTGGCAGGCCGGTGTGTCTCTCTGTCTCTCGATATGTCTGTCTGTCTGTCTGTCTGTCCCTCTGATCTGCAAGTGGATCGAACAGTCTGTCCTCCCAATGACTGGCGCAATTTTGGGCTGCATTTCGACGAGCTGTTTCTATACAGCATATATATAGTATATGCAAATATTTTTTGTAGACACATTTTTTTTTGTTGTATCTATAGATACGCCAACTGACTGACTGTCGTTTTGTGTGCATTATCTGGAATATATGATGTTGATTATCGGGCAAAAAAGTTCTCTTCTTGGCACGAAGAATATTTTATGGAAATTGATTTTTCATGTTTGCTGCTGTCGGTAAAGTTTAGTGGGGTTATTTTTATTAATGGATGAGATTAAAAGGTTGTGACGAGGCCAGACAGGTGATGGATCTGATTATAAGCAGTGCGCCATACAATTTAAGCATATATATTATATCAAGAGTACTTTAATTCCACTTAAACTTGTATATAAATAGATTTTCTGTTGAAGAAATCCTTCTAAACATTTGACTATATATATTTTTCGTAGACATTCGGTAGTTAAATACGTCTTCATATGACAATTAGTGAGCATAAATCAAGTTTGCGTGAGTTTAAGTATTATTTTTCACTTCTGGGATCATCGTCAATGTCAGCATAACGGCACTTGTCTGTCAAATATTATGATGTTGCGTGTCTCCACCAACTTTTCGACGACTTCCTTTCGATAAATCCATTTGACAAAGCAACCAGAATTTGGCCTAAATGTGTGAGCCAGTCGATGGCACACATAACATCGTAATATATCGACACGAAGCAGCACTTGATAAATTTATAAAAAACGGCAAAAAAAAAAACGTACGTCAAGCCTTCACTAATTGATGACAGTCACATCTACTATGTATATATAGTATAGAGTAAACTATTGATTGCTGACGCTTTTGACTTGGTTTCAATACATGTCCTCACTTTCCAAGCAATTATCATTAATTCCATTTTAATGGCTGCAAAAATGGCAGCCACAAAATATACAAAAAAAAAAAAAAAAAAACCTGCAACTCTTTCAATATTTATGATACCGCTTGCGGTGTATCCATTGGATATTGAGCTTCATCAAGGCACATTTCAAAACCAAATATGATATATGATTTATGTGGCCAGCGGGAGAGAGAGAGATATTCAATGCTGGAGCTCAATGAAAATGAAAATGTTTTCGCAGAAACAAAAGGCGAATTTCTAACGCTGTCTGATCTGTCTGATCAATCCATTGGAACAAATATACCCAACCGGCAGCCGTACAACTGAGATCATCGTCGTCGAGTTATTTATTTATTATTGATTCCGCTATTGTCTCGTCGCCAACTGTCAGTTATGATAATTTATAGGGCATGCAAGTAGTTTTTAATTGATGCCTAAAATGCGGTCCAGAGAAGTTGGCGCCCCGCATTTGCTGAAATTCGAGCTGAGATTTGTAAATTAAGAAGCGAAACAAGTTTACGCCAAGCCGAACTTCAAGTACACACAACACACTTGGCAAGCTCCGGCACTCACGTACTATACAAAGTTCTGCTCTTAACCCACAAAGTATACTTGATGTGGGGGCTGATCCGATCCTCTATCCCCTCCAGATGTTGGTCATGTGGCAAAGAAATTAAAAAAGCACGGAATTTCGTGGCTTCCTCCTCTTCAGATTTCAGTTCGTGGGCAGATCTTTAGAAGTTCTCTTATGGAAGGGGCTGCTTCTTTTTTCATTGCCCATTTCTGCGGTGTTCGTTGGACAAACAAATTATCTTTTTTGTAGTCGATTTTTCTGTTATTTGTTGCCTTATTTATTTTCCTTACATTTTTAGGTGCTCAATCATTTAGTTTTGAGTTTGGACTATCTGCTATCTCTCTGCTGCTGGTTTTAGTGAACGGTATTAATGACAAAAATAAATAAACAGAGGAACCGAACGCCTTTTGATTTCGGTAAACAAGAAGCCACTAGAGTACATATACTTAGTTATGACGCAATCCTCTGCCACTTGACTGAATGAATATGTATGAACATATCGTATTTGCATCTAATATTTTCGAGTAGCTGCGAAATCTACTCATTCCGACATGGGTTAAGGTATAGCAGAGGGGATGTTAAGGGCAATGGAGCGTAAAGTTAAGTAATGCCATTTATAAGACGACTCTCCAACATGTTGTTGGCAATTTATGCCGCCTTTCTGTCACCGCAGGTGACAACAGCAAGTGCAACTCGGGACACGCCTCACTGGGTTTCGTGTGATGATGTGGAAATTTAAATTTAAACTGAATTTAAACAGTTGATATAATAATTATATGGCTTATGCTGATGAATGATCATCTCATTGCCTATGTGGAAGGTTAACATTTTTATTTGTTTTGTATTTTAAAAAAATTCACGTTGCCTGAACTTTGGAATGTAATCTTAGATCGTCTGGGGCCAGCCTTAGGTTAGATAAAGTTTTCATTTTAAGATTTATGACTAGCTTCTGCGTTTTAGGGGATTTTATGGAGCTATAGTGTAGTATAGTATGTTAGATAGTAATGGCATTTCCTTAGCGATAAAGTTGGCGAATAGTTAAGATATCTGAGCCTTTTATTTTTATTTAAATAATGTGTGTAGTATTTTAAAGATTAAGGGGGTTTGATGGGGTTTAAAAAAATGATGAAGAGAGAAAAAGGCTTATTTTTAAACAAATTTAATTTAAACATTACATAAATCTACTTTTAATTGGTTTAATTTCTATCTTTACATTTTCTCTATTCTATATTCCCCATTACGCAATGTGTTCGGCTTCAAAAATAATTAAGCAAATAAACATTAGTTTTTGTATTACGGAAATCCACTGACACTGCCTCTCAACCGCGAACATTTTTGGACTCGACGCATTTCCGTTGAATAGATCAGACCCCGGCAGCATATGCTCTATATCGTCTGCATTCAAACACAACACAACACACACTCCCCCTTATTTTCCAACCCAAAAACTTCCATTCGATTGCCTTTTGTTTATGCAAATGTAGAGGAACATTTTCTCGTATTTGGTGTTTTATTTTCGTTTGGTAGGGAAGCCCAAACAATTAGCTATGCGTGAAAGCAAATAAACTATTTTTACCGAACACTTCTTTTTTTGTGTCCAAGCTTCGTGGCTCTGTCTGTGCTCTGTAACTAGGCCAACTCAGACAAACGGGCGACTGAGGCTGAATATATATAAGATACTGCCTGAAAGACTGACTGCCCTTTCAGTACTTGACTTGGCTTCCTTTTCTGTTGAGTCTTTCTGTAATTGTTATAATTATTTACGCTCAATAAATGGGGGGAAAATTTCCTATGCTTTTCCTAAGAATTACTACTTTAAGGTGTGCTCATTAATGGCCAAAAATAGCGAAATAAACATAAATAACAATCAACCGGTCTTCTCGTCATAATCACCATCATTAACTCACTGACTGACTGACTGGCGGACGGAACCATTCATAAGATCTTAAGAAGCAAAAAGTACCGACAACCGAGAAGAAACAACAATTTACCGCTTCTGAAATTCTTTGTTTCACATTTTCTGAAGAATTTATAATGTTCGCCTGAGGGAACTTGTAATCATTTCATACATCATTATTGAAATGGAAATTGAAATTGAAAAAAAGAGAGAGAAAAACACAAAAAGTCATTCAACTTGAACGTTATTCCCTGGCCTGATTTTGCCCCTTGTTAATTGTTCTTGGCATTGGGGCTATAAGCACGCATAATATCTGTAAAAAATAAAACCCGTTTTGTAAAGCTTTTACTTTTGATATTGCACAGGTTTGATTTATCGATAGAGCTATATCTTAAGTGTACGAGCAAAGGCACTCACAACAATTATAATTTAGGTTTACACAACTTTGAGCTAAATAAGAGAGCGGTGTAACAAGGAGATTGGGTAATTTAGAGGGTTAGCAGATAACCTATTTATACCATATAATAGAAAATATTTTCTAGAGAATTGAGTAGAAAATGTTCTAATTAGACACGTTTCTCTAATAAGCGTAACTCTTTTATTTTTCCACTTAATTGTTCGCTCTTTTAAAAGTAAAAAATATATGCAAACATTCCAAGCAACCCTTTTTTCTTACTTTATTTATTATCAAATTCAAAATTTCAAGTGCAATTCTCTGCTATCTTTCTAATAATGTCTTGATAAGAAATTCGTTGCAAAAAAGTACACAAAAAAGTAAGCACATGATTTATGGCATAGTAAAACGTTAACTAATCGCCCGAGTCTACATGTGTCAGGTATAAACAATTTATTTTTGGTCAGAGCAAGACCAAAAATATATTCACAAAATACACATTATTATTGTCAACTCGTTTTCGTTAGTTAATGTAATTTGGTCAAGTTAATGTAATTTATTCCAAAAGCAACACACATCGATTTGTTGGCCAAAAATATCAGGTTTTCGTTTAAACGAGTCTGTGAAGAGGCGTCTTAAAAAAGTTTTTGGTCAAAACAACTTAATTGTTTGGGTATACAAATAATACTATATATAGTTTGCAAAGAAAATGTTAATTAATTAAAGTGAGATGCTAAGTTAAACAGAAAACTTTACTTGAAATAACTTTTAATTCTGCAGTGAACTGGAATTTTCTTTAATTAAATGAATATTGTACAATAATAACTGGTAATAGCCGGCTTTATTTTAAATACAAATCTGGTTATAATCTACCTTGAGTACGAGCCAAAAAGTATTATTTAAGATTTATATGCTTCTTTTTAATTGTAGAAAGCCAGGAAAATCTTAATTTTAATTAAACTATAATTTTCCTTCCACCCGTTGCCAAAATTCAAAGACAACTTGTGTTAATTTATTATGGGCCCTGCTATATCAAGTCTTTACAAGCCATTAAAGCATTTTAAAGTGTCTGGGAACCCGCATAAAAGTGGTCATTAGGTCTAATTTGTTGTTATTTTACCTTGCCTCAAGTTCACCAAGTTGCATACATTTTATTTTATTTTTTTTTTGCGCCTAGGCTTCGTAACCAGAATAATTTATTTTATATTATAAAGATTAATATCTATACATGACTTTCGAATGCTTTGCAAATTGCGCAACCTTGAACTAATTTCTATTTAAATAATCTTTTGTCAACATTTCAGACACAGAAAATTGCGTCACTCCCGCGCATTGAATGAATTCAAAAGAATATTCACAAAAATATTCAAAATTCAAGATTAAGTTGGCAGGATTATTTAAAATTTAATTAATGATTACAATCTGTATTCGTGTTTCTTACTTTGTAAATTGTTTTGATAATTGGCCAAGCTAAGCGTTTGACGCTTTCATGGCCTGGTCGATTTATTTCATGCAATGATTCTTATTCCAAGCATTCTTCGCGTCGCTCCAACTGTAGAAATTTTCCATTTTCGAGGGGATTTATTATTTATTACGGGAAATCTATTTTCGTTTCATATGCTTGGCATGCGTTTGGCCAACTGCCAATAGACCACGCACTGGGCCACGTCTTGTACGTAGATATATTCCCCAATGGTTTGGGATTATGGCCAGACAGCTGCTAGCTTCTACCATTTCCATACGGACTGCACTTTTCTATAATGACTCTGCTTAATGCGTTTTTTTTTCGGCTCCTCTCTTTCGTGTATATTTTGATAATTGTTTACAAATTGGCGTTTTTAACGGTTTGTTTATTATTTCGATTTGACGGCTCTGAAATTAAATTGAGGTAATTAAACCACATAAAAAACGGGAAGAAATGAGTAAATATTTGTTTGAGTTTGTGTTTTTGGAAAGCCTTTTGACGCACGGAAAGGGTCAACGGAATTGTAAAGAATTTTGAGGTAAATCTGGTATATCTTTTGTGCAATTTCCAAGAAATAATTAAAAAAATAAATCAAATTGTACAAATTTTTTTTGAGGGAAAATATTCTACTAAATCGACCCATAAACATTCAACGATTATATCGCCCAAAGCAAACATGATATCATCGTGATAATTTCGTTTTATATACACCAACTTAACTGATAATTCAATTAAAGCAAACATGAGTTGCAGGGGCAAGCAAAACAGCAAATGAAATCGAGAAACAGGTACAAGTCGGCATATACCTTGTGCATACTAAGAAATGTATCTTATCGGTTGTCTTTAGTATCTTTTGGTAGTATCGTCATGTCTCGGCTTCGCCTTTTATGTCTCGCTTGCCGACGACACTTGTCCAACAATTAACTGCCAATGTACGAATTACGAATTGTATTTCTCATTTACTGACGTTTTTCCTTTACGTTTTTCTTTACATTTTCAGAGGAGCAAGAACGTGTGCAGAAGAAGACATTCACTAATTGGATTAATTCATACCTACTGAAGGTGAGTCGTCTCGTATCTTGTCTATATCCACGGAACCTCCCAATCGATTTGTCTTGGAAGGTGCAAATAAATTGTGTCTACACTCGGGCGGCATTGAAATTTGCATATTGATTTGCATTAGATAAGCCAAGCGTGAGAGGTTTTTCTGCCGAAAAAAAAAATTAAACAAACAAAAATGGGTTAAGGGGCGTGACACGTCCGTCAGTTGGAATACAAAATCAAAAATTAAGCGTGATAAGCGTATTTAAGCCATTATTTGTCGAGTAATTATGATGGAAATAATAACCAAAAGCTATTTGTTCAGATAATTGTGACATAATATGCGCAAAATTTGAAGGTTTTTTAATTTTTTCATTGTCAAGTGAATGAGTAAAGTATCATTGTTTTTTTTTTGCTGAATAGTTTACCGAGTTTATTTTAAATAATTATAACTTTTCCTTTCCATAAGCTCTATCTTTTTGATATTTTATGATTTCGAGAAGATTTCCAGTCCAAACAACTTGCTTCATTAACATATATGTGCGCAAATACCTTCGTGTTCTGGCCAAACATTTGTCATGTGTCTAGGAAGGAATACTCAAGTCACTCTTTCCCGCTGGATAACTTCCAAGAATATCTTGTAAGCACAAGCACGCACGCAGTGGCAGTGCCCTGGCAATGCGAGAAATTCCTCATCGGATTGGTCTAGGTGCTGCTTGTGCTGCTGCTTCTGCTCTCCATCTATTTCTGCACACTCTCTAGCCTTTTAGCAATGCAAAAAAGATTGCCCGTAGAGAGCCGGCAGTTGACGGCTGTCTAGCCGAAGTTGCTGCCTGAAAGCAAACAACAAGAGAGTTGCATTAATGCCGAACGTATCGTGGAGATACATAGTTCCGTTTCAGCCGGGGATCGGTCCGTTGGTGACTTCAAATGCATTGCCATTAACCCGCTAAAGAAACCCACGCGACGCCTACTGACTTACTTTCTTACGGCCGCGAACCCAAGTTGATTTAATGCACTTTTCAGGCGTTCCCCAGGCCGGAGATTGAGTGAGCCATGTTTCGTTTTGGTGTCTCTAATGCGTTATCTTTTAATACCAACGGCAATCTCTAGACATGAGCTGGCAAATAATTTTTTTCCTGCTAACACAATTGGGGTTAAAATAGTAGGAGCAAAGAGTTATTGAAAGAAAATCAAGATATCTAAAGAAAGCCTATTAAAAAACAAGAAGAATCCCGTAGCACAAGAAAAGCCTAAATCCTGTAAGCTCTTTATATCATTTTCATTTTATTTATTAAAGAAAAACTACTACTTTTATTACCCTAAGTGTAAAATGCAAGTAGAAATGCTGTTGCCGGCCGGCCGGCAATTATTCCAATACAATCCAAGCCGGGCGGCCATTGAAAACCAGTTCCTCAACTCCAGACACTGCAGCTCGCTCGATAAGAGACTCCAGCTCCGGGGGCACGCGAAAGGAGCAACAGCAGGCATGCAAGCCAGGCAAGGGTCTCCGAATTGATGATTTACCAGAGTGCGTGGGCTTGACTTGCCTCTGATTGCAGTCATATATTTCAGCAGGGGTTCCAAGGAGCTGAATCGAACCGAACCGAGCCGAGCCGAGCGGGAGATCCGACATCTACATCGGGGATTATGCAATATGGAAATGAGTCACTTAATATACATAATGACATGGCAAATTGCTGTCCCGTTGCACAACGATTGGTTAACACGTTACAGCGAGGCAAAAAGTGAATTGCTAATAAAAAGTGATTTATTTAATTTGTGTTTACCTATTGGACCTTTGTCAGTGCGCTGTCAATTAGCAAGTATCTTCCTCCCTTCTCATATACTGAGTATCCAACAGATACACAGAAATACACACACACCCAGCAAAGTGTTTGAGAGGCCAGAAAAATGTTGGATTGGCATTCGTTTCATTTCAAGCTCAGTTCAAGGTGAACGAGTTGGGTTTCGGATCCACCATCACTGGTGGCGACCCAAAAACCCGCTCTGGACACTCGCTTTTATTTTCATAGAATTTGATTAAAATTTATGAATTAATTTACACGCTTGAACCAGCATGGTGGGTCGCACCCGCTGCCGCAATGACAAAGACGTCATGGCACGTTGGATGTTCAATTTTTGAGTGGCCACCCCCACATTCTACCCATACGCTTTTGATTTCTTTATGACATAATTGATGGCAACGCCCCGGCACGAGTTGTTGCGGGCTTTGATCAGTCACATTTCCCGCAGGGGAATCTATATAGTAGACCCATAAATCCAAAGTGAAAGGATCTGTATAGCATTGTAGCGAGGTGCTTAAATTAGAAAGGATTTTGTGGTGTGGGAAAGTGGGTTACGAATGCTGGGGAGAGAGAGATCATTTGTCAGGTGCTCATCCCATTGTGTTGGACAGGTGACAAGTGAAGAGATATAAAATGATTTACAAGCAATTAACCAATGAAACACCTTGGGTGATGACAGAATCCAGTTGAGACTGAGAAAGTTTGTTTTTAAAAAGTACAAAGATCTTAAAAGAGTCCAAGTTAGAGCCTTAGGTTTTGGGGCAACTTAAGGAATATAAAAAACACTAAGCTTCTGTTTACTTAGAGATGACATAATAAGTTAAAACTATTCTTAACTTTAACTTCTAAGCTTGAGCATTTTGAAGTACACAACTTTAGTACTTATCTTCTTAACTTTTGGCAATTATAATACTCAGCAGCGGTCAGATCACAGGGCCAGGTGTCTATTTTACGATTAGCGCAGGTAAGACTTATACCAATGTCATGTTTCGGGGGTATTAAGTGCCTCGGAAGAGACGCCCCGGCAACCGTTGTAATGACACATATGCCCCAGCCCCAGAAACATACAACCAAAAGGCAAAAACAAGAAACTTTTATATAAAACACTATGACACCATAAATTTCAGAACTTAATGGAGGAACAAAATAAAAAAAAGGGCGGGCTTAGTGGAACAGGAAACGGAAGCATTGAAATTGATTTCGCTATGTCTGTTCTGAAGGAGAATTCACACACAAAAATGAAAAGTTTTTGCTGTTCGGAAAAACTTTTACCAAGCGACGATGTCATTGTCTTTTGCATGTTGCTCGCAACAGTTGAGTAAAGTTCTGCAGAAACTATTTATATGCACAAGAAAGCTCAATTAAATGCTACACTCAATTACATGTATTTTCACCGTTTTGTTTGGTAGTTTCTGTGTTTGTTTGTTTGTTTATTTGCTATGTGGTGGCACTTCCGTTGCGGCGTCCCCTAATGGCATTACCTTAAACATTGTAATCTTTTGTGGCGGTTTCAAGTTAAATGCCTGCTCGTGCCACTGGCCAATTTGTCTTGGCTCGCACTGAAGTATCACCGCAAATTATCGCTATGGCAAACAGCGATTTAAACTATTTTAATTGATTTAATGCGCCTTAATGTTGAGCGTTTTTGGTTTGGGTTCGTGAGCTGCATTTGATAGATTAACCGAAAACAAAACTTATGCAAAACCTAACCGAGCATCCACGATTGGCTAAAAGGGGGAACCATTAAATCTGTTCACTGCGCCCCATTAAGTTTGTTTATTTGGTTTGGCTACAGCCATGAGAGTGCATAGCGCATAGTGGCATAGTGCACATAATATAGCCATAAAATTCCTATTAAAAGCAGTACACAAGAAGGCACTTGCTGGCAATTGCCCGGTACTTTTGGCCTCTTTGATATAAGTACTCGTTAAATGTGTGTTAATTTGAAACTTAATCAAAAGAGAAACTTTAATTAAAATTTAAATGAAAATAGTCAGGATTTAGAATAGGTTTTTAGAGTAACTTTGTAAATTCTACAGCTTTCTTCATAATGTTTTTCTGTTTGAGGCCAGAAAATACTTATAATATTTATACAACTTTAATTTTACCATTAATCTTTTAATTAATACATCTTTTTCTTTATTTCAGCGAGTTCCACCGCTTCGTATTGATGATTTAATCAATGACTTACGCGATGGTACGAAACTAATCGCATTGCTCGAAGTTCTGTCCGGCGAACGCCTGCCCGTGGAGAAGGGCCGTGTCCTGAGACGTCCACATTTCCTTAGCAATGCCAATACGGCCCTGCAATTTTTGGCCAGCAAACGGATCAAGTTGGTCAATATTAATCCCGCAGATCTGGTGGATGGGAGACCACCAGTTGTGCTGGGCTTGATATGGACGATCATCTTGTACTTCCAGGTGAATATAAATACATTTAAATTGCCATCAATTAAATTAACTCACCCCAAGAGAGTGCACCAGTTCACGAATTGAGAGCACCACACAAAAAAATAAATAAAATTATTAGTTGTACACCTTCTCACGAGGCTACCACCAATGTAGAGATGTACAAAATCCACAAAATGTTGAAACCTTTTGAACGTAATTAACCCTATGAAACCTTCTTTTTCTATATACTTTTGATACCATAATGTTAAACGTACACAAGCTTCGTAAAAAGAGGCGGAAAAACTTAGTAGTAGTTATAAATTATGCGCCACAGGTGGGTCTAAGTGTTGTCTTGTGTAGTACCTCATATATTTTTGGGTAGATAATGTTCTTTTCAGTTGGTAGCCAACCATTTTTAAGGCACTTCCATATCCTAAGTTTAACCATCCTACATTTATATGGCAGAAAACATTTAGTAAATTTAACTAATTCCATTCTTTGTATTCATAGATCGAGGAGAATAGCCGCAACCTTGAATATTTGGGTCATGGTATTGGCGGTTCGGTTAGTTCCCTCGACAGCGTTGGCAACCAGAAGCATGGCGATGTTAAGGCTGAGAAATGGAAGCAGGGCGCCAGGAAGACCCTGCTCAACTGGGTGACCAATGCCTTGCCAAAGTGAGTATTGACAGCGTCATTTTGTTTGGCCAAATTGTTTATTGTATTGTTCCCCCCGCAGAGACAGTGGTGTGGAGGTGAAGGATTTCGGAGCCAGCTGGAGAGATGGCATCGCTTTCCTTGCCCTTATTGATGCCATCAAGGCGAATCTGGTCAACTTGGCTGAGCTGAAGAAGACCAGCAATCGCCAGCGTTTGGAGACTGCTTTCGATGTGGCCGAAAGCAAGCTGGGCATTGCCAAGCTCCTAGACGCTGAGGATGTGGACGTACCCAAGCCGGACGAGAAGAGTATCATGACATATGTGGCGCAATTTTTGCACAAGTATCCCGAACCAAAGGTGGGTTTAACATTATATTATAACTTGCAATCGTAACTAATTAATACTTTTCTCTCTCCCAAAAGGGTGCTTCACGCGACCAATCGCATGCACAGCAGGAGGCGGACGAGCTGCGTCGCTTCCTGGTGGAAAAGACCACCGAATACGAGCCTATGGTTATGATGAGCTCGTTCCCACGCGATTTCGGTGAATATCTTCTAGCACGTTCGGAAGTCGATGCCCATTTGCCGGCCTATAACCGCCTAAAGCAGCTGATTGAGAGCCAGAGCGGCTTCCTGCAGGTGTCCCGGCAATCTTGGGATGAAATCAACGAGCTGTGGCAGCGCCTCCAGTACCAGATGATGTACTGGCTCTGGCTGCTGGATTCGGAGCTGCCCGGCGACTTCGGCACCGTTGGCAAATGGCTTGCCGAAGCAGAGAAACTATTAATGGACAATGAGATACCCAATGCCATGAACGAGGAGACGGCCGCCGTGATCAGCAGAAAGCTGGAGGAGCACAAGCTCTTCTTTGCCGATCTGCCGCGAATTTTGGCCATGTTTGAGAATGCCAAGCGGTCACCATTAGCCCAGCAGATTCCCCTGGAGCAGCTGCGCAACATGGAGCGCCGTCTGCAAGAGGTTGGACCCAAGGCAGCGGAGCGAAGAATCCGACTGAAGTTCCTCGAGCACAAGTGCTGCCTAATTGCCTTCTTGAATCTCGTGGAGAACAAGATGCGCGGCTGGACCGGCAAGTACGGGCATGAGGAGAAGGTAGCCCAGCAGCTGGAGCAATACAAAAACTTTGTGTCGCGCAACAAGATCTTCCAGGAGTTCCAGAAGGCTTTCGTCGACATGCAACAGGTGGTGGATGAGTACAAGCGTGAAGGCAACGTTCCACGCAAGGATATCAACGATATTGATCGTTTTATGTACGAAACCGAGGAGCGATGGAAGCGTGTCTCCATGGAGCTAAAGTGCTGTCAGAACTCGCTTGAGGAAGTGGTCAACTGCTGGCGTAGCTGGAACCAATTGGCCCCCACCTGCGAGGAGTGGCTACTGCTGGCCGAACAGAAGGTGAATCAGAGCGAAGACGAACGCCTAGACTTCTTCCAGGACATCCCCGTGTGGAAGGACAAGTTCGATGCCCTGGCCAGCTCTGCCAACTATCTGATTGCGTCTTGCGAGGAACCCATTGCCCAGCAGCTGCGTCAACGCCATGGAGCTCTTTCAGAGCGATTTGAGCGTCTGTTTGCCAACACCAAGCAGTATATGCATGCTGGTGACATTATCCGGTCGCGTCAGGAATACAAATCCGGTATCGAGCAGCTCTCCAGGTGGTTGCGCGGAGCGGAAAGCGTGCTGGACCAACGCCAAGTTCTAGGAAACTCGGAGCAAATCAAGCAATATGGACAGCAACTTCAGCAACTCGCCAGCGAGGTCGATGACAAGGAAGAGCTGTTCAAGACCATCAGCAGAAATTTCCAAGCCCTGATACAAGACTTATCTCGCGACGAGGTGGACAAGATGATGAAGCTGCTGAAACAGGAGAAGGAATCCCTGGTGCGCATTCGCGCCCAATTACCTGCCAAGCTGCATCTCTTCCATCAGCTCCAGATCCAACAGGAATCCTTGGAGGCGGGACAAAAGGAGATCCACCAGTGGCTGAGCGAGGCTGAACAACTTCTGGGAACGCACAATCTCTCGGGAGGTCGCGATGCCATCAACGAGCAGCTGCACAAGCACAAGACCTACTTCTCGCGCACCGTCTACTACCGTTCTATGCTGGAGAGCAAGAACAAGGTGTTCCAGAATCTACTGAAGGCAGTCGCCGCAGATGACAAGATCGATACGGCGCCAGCCTCCCAGCAAATGCAACAGCTGAACGAACGCTTCAATTATGTGATTCAGAATGCCCAGCAATGGGAGCAGCGCTTGGATTCAGCCGCCAACGGTTGGAGCAACTTCAAGGACAATGAGCGAGTGGTTAGCGAGTGGCTAACCCAGGCGGAATCCATGCTGGTGGAGAAGCACATCGAGTCGAAGACCACCATTGAGACGCAGAAGTACTTCTTCGAGCAGGTCAACGATCGCTGGATGAATGATCTGGTGCAATCGGCTCAACAGCTTCTCACCACCTTGCCCGCCCAGGAACAACCGGCTGTGGTGCGCAGCGTGGAGGAATTGCAATCCCGCTGGAAAAATGTGCTATCCCAGGCTCCCCTACACCTGCTGAAACTGGAGTTCAGACTGGATGAGAACGCCTTCTACCAGTCCTTCAAGGATGTGGAGAAGGAGCTGCAGTTGGAACAACAGGCCCTTAACCGCAACGAGGATGTGGACTCTATTCTGCAGCGCAACCAGCAGTTCCTGCTGCAACAGGATGCTGTGCCACGAGTCGAACGCTGCCTGCAAAATATGCAACGCTTGGCTCAGGCACACAGGCAACAGCAACCCGGCGATATTAGTCTGGACCAAGCCTACGACAACGCCAAGTCCCAGTGGGATCTGTTGTCCAATAAGCTGGGCGATATGCGACAGACCCTCCAACAGATCCCAGCCCAATGGCAGGGCTATCATGTGAAGTTCAACGACATGGTCCAATGGATGAACAGCGTGGACCAGAGTCTGAAGAATATCGTGAATGAAGTGAACACCATGGAGGAGTTTGAAAAGGAGAAGGTTGTCTTCCAGGTGAGTTATCTAAAGTAATTAGCATAAAGCCCCCCATCTCGATCATCATGAAAAATAATCTTCTCATTAACCCATCACACGCATGCATATAAGCTGAGGGAGCTAGTGGTAACTAATCTGCTTTTATATGTTTAGAAATTATGATGTTTCGCAGTGATGCCATAAAGTTATGAATTTTTTACAATTAACGAGTATAATGTCCTTAAAAATAAATTTTATAAATCAAATGGCATCTCTGCAGCGTCCAAAAACATCTTATTAATTTACTTTATCTTTATTTCAAACAGAAAATCTGTCAAGATGCGGACAACAAGCGTGAAGATATGAAATGGCTGGTCAAGACCTTGGACTCGCTGCTTAGCTATGCCACCGAGGATGAGGCCAATCTGGAGCAGAAGAAACTGGAGGATCTGATCGCTCGCTACAAGAACCTCATACCGACCATTGAGATCACCATGGTCAAGACGGAGGTCTTCTCCAAGTGCTACACCTACCGACGAGAAGTTCACGAAGTGGTATGCCTGCTGACCAAGGTCAAGGATCAAACGGCCAACATCCCGGCGCCCGATAGTCTGGAGCGTGTGAATCGTATGATTGAAGAGCAGCAGTATGCCATCAATCAACTGGATCACCAGCGTCCGCACATCATGTCAATGCTACAGCGAGGACGTGATCTTAGCAAGGACATCCATGCCCCAGCCTTTGTGAACACTGAGGTGAAGAATCTGGAGACTGGATGGAATCAGGCCTACACCGAGACCTCAGACAAACTGCAGGCCCTCAAGGGCACCCAGGCTGTGTGGAGCGAGTTTGTGGATCAGAAGAACGACATCTTCTCCATGTTGCAAACCGCTGAGACCGAACTTCGCGCCCTCACACCACTGCAAACCGATCCGAAGAACGTCAGTCAGGATTTGAAGTCAAAGAGGGACCTGAATGTGCAGCTGCAGCAGGCCTCGCATCAGCTTCTGCCCAAGCTTCATGCTCTCAAAACCGAACTGGCTCCGCTGGCTGCCGCCGACAAGCGTCCCATCCTGGAGAAGGAAGTAACCGAGGTAGAGAAGATGTTCTTCAACACCATGGAGCATGTGAAGGATCGTGTCGGTTACTTGGAAGACTACAGTGCCAAGTGGAACAACTACAAGACCCGCCTTGCCGAACTCCAGGAATGGGCCAACAAGGTGGCGCCCAAGAACATCGAGGCCCTGCAGTCCGAGGATCTGACCCCGGAGGAGCGTGTGGTCAAAGTGCAGGCCTTCAAGCGACTCCTTGGAGATCGCATGAAGCAACTGGATCTACTGGCCGCCGATGCATCCGAATTGGCACCGAAGGAGGGAAATATTGCCGAGGCGAAGCGGCTAAAGGGCGAGATCACCAAGCTGCAAGAGGTCCTGAGTGCCATCAACCGAAACGTGGACCATCAGGCGCAAGCCGTGCAGGAGGATCTCGTCAACTGGCAGCAGTTCCAGGCCGGTCTGCAGCAAATCAAGCCAGCCGTGGAGCAAAGCGAAGTCAAGGTAAATAATGTAGTTTCTAAGCCCATCTCCCTCGAAGAAGCCGTTGCCATGCAACACAACGCCCAACAATTCGAGACACAATGCCAGGAGCAATTGGACAAGCTCCATGGCATATCAAACATCAGTCATAAAATGTTATGCAAGACCAATGCCCCCGATGAGCTGGACGCCATGCATTCGCGCTGGACTGCCGTCCACGAGAATGCCAAGCAGGCGAGCGCAAAGCTCGAGAAATTGGTGGCCAATTGGAAGTCGTTCGACGCCGATGCCGCTAAGCTCGAGGATTGGGTTGGCCAGGGCGAGCAGCAGATGGCCAGGCGTCCAGCTGTCCTCAATACCCCGCACATTGACAAGCTCGAGAAGGAGCTGGTCAAGCTGAAGTCATTCAACAACGAGATCTCGCAGCAGCAGGCGAAGCTCGTGACTCTGGGTCAGAATGCCGATCAGATTAGTTTGCATTTGGCCCCCGAGGGCGCAGCGGCGCTTAAGGATCGCGTCAACCAAATGAAGGGCAAACTTCAAAAGCTCTCGGAAACCACTCGCGGCCACATCAACGAAGTGTCGGATGCCATTATTTCCCGCCAGGACTTCAATGCCAAGTTGGTGAACTTCTCCAATTGGATGGAACAGCTCCGTAACCAGGTGACTCAGGTGGAGGAAATCAATCCGGAGCGCGTGGAGACTAGTCTTCATGTGATTCACGCCCTGCTGCAGGAACATGCCGATAAGAAGCCCAGCTTCAATGCCATCTACGATGAGGTGAAGCAATTGGCTTTGGGTGCCACTCCTGAAGAGTCCAACGCCCTGAATGATGCCTACACTGCTCTGGTGGTCAACTATCAGAATCTGGAAACGAACATGCTGCAGAAGAAGGCGGCTCTTGAAAAGTGGACCGAGCTTTTGGGCTGGAAGAACGACACAGAGTCGCATTTGAATTACCTGAAACACCAACTGGACAAACCAGAGGGACCGCCAGCTGAAGAGCTGACCAAAGTTATTGCAGAGATCGATAATTTGGGCCAGGGTCTCGGATACTGGAAGGGTCAGGCCAAGGAGATTGACGAGAATCCAGCCATCCAGCTGAGGGACGCTTTGTCCCGACGTCCACTAATTGCTACCCAAATTGTTAATGATGTGGAGAACAAGCTGGAGAACCTGAAGCTGAGGTCGCAGAATCAACAGCAGCAACTCCAACAGATGACCGTGCGCAAGGACAAGTTCCATGCCCTGGAGCACAACTTCGGCCAAGCGCTGCAAGAGAATCGCGCCAAGCTGGACGAGATTCTAAGGCAGCATCCGACGTTGAACAACATCGATCAGATTATTGCCGATTTGGTGGCTCTGAACGATGCTCTGAAGTACCAAGCAGACCTGAAGAATCGCATTCACGACGAAGGTTCTTTGCTGATGCGTGAGGATATTGCTAGCATGCCCGCCATTCAGGAGAGCCTGCTCGTCATGGACAAGAATTATGATTCTCTTCAGAATGAGATCGCCGACCGCATACAGAAATATAACTTGATAAGCCAGGCCTTAAAGGAGTACGCCGACTCCAAGGACAGGTTCTCCAAGGAGCTGAATAAGGCTGAGGATTTATTCAACGCCATACCCCAGCAGCCACGTGATGAAACTGAGCTGCAGCAAGCTTCCGAGAAGACCAGAAAGACCATGGAGCAGCTGCGCAAGTCCAAGCTCAATTTGGATGAACTCGAACGACGAGGAAGCAATGTCGGAAAGCTATTCAGTGCTATTGGAGAGCCGATACCTCAGGAAGTGCCACAGGAAGTTGCAGCTTCCAAGCAACACTGGCAGGACTTGCATGACAAGACAGCCAAGAATGCACATGTCTATGAGACCGAGGCAGTTATTTGGTCGCAGATTGAGGATGCCAAGAAGGATTTGCTTCCATGGCTCTCCGAGACGAATCAAGGACTCTGCGATGCCGCGGATAATTCCATAGAGATTGAGTTCGGACCCATGCGTTTGAGTAAATACCGCACCGAGTTACCTTCTTATCAGGCTCTCAAGGACTCAATTGTCGAGAAAACTAATGATTTGGTGAAGATCAACAAGGGAGCCGATATCCCGGCTCTGTCTGCTCTAAATAAACTCCTGAATGAACAGTTTGCTGAGGTTCAAAATAACGCTGACCGCTTGAGTGCTGTAACCACATCGTTTAATGACCAGGAACAGGAATTGCGCAGGCGTTCCAAAGAAGCTGGCGAGCAGGTTAGCAAGCTCCGTGAGCAGCTCATCAAGTGCGATGATATGTCCGGCGATAATAACAAGATCATGGAGCGTCTCCTGCAATGCCGCGCTCTGCGTGGCCAACTGGACAATAGTGGCAATGAAATTGACAACATTAAGCAAAAGGTCGACGAATTGCGTAATCTCTATCCCACTTTCAGTGAGTCCATCATACCCAAGGAACTGAACAACGTGCAGAAACGGTACGAGAACGTCGATCTCTATGCCAAAAAGATCGAGAGTTCTTTGCTGCAGTTCCTCAAGAAGTTCCATGCTGATAAGGTGGGTATGCTAAAGCGCATCATTGCTACTCAACGCGAAAAGGTGGCATGGTGTCAGCCAGAATCGTCCAGCGACAAATACAACCTGGACGTGAAAAAGTCCTCATTGCAGGAGGTAAGCAAGAGCATTGACGATTGCAAAGCGCGGCACGCCGAAACCTTGAAGTCACTGGAGATGTTGAAGGCTGTTGAATCACCACAAAATCTTGCCGAACTTACCAGCGATGCCGAGTTGCTGCACAACGACATGAAGGCACTTCAGGACAGCTTTGATAAAATTAAGGGCATCCTCGATGAGAACGTCGATTTGTGGTCTCAGTACGAGCAATCGAATGAACAGATTTCCAATTGGCTGCGGGACGTTGAGGGACGCGTTAAGGCCGAAACGAGCAGTCAGGTTAATCTTCCCGAGGTACCACAGAAACTTCAGGAGTTGGCCATACTCCAACAGGATGTGTTGGCCCATGAGCCCATTATTACCAATCTGGAGCAGACATCTCAGCAACTGATTGAAAAAAATCCGGAAGCGCGAATTGGACAGTTTGTCACACATTTGGTACAACGCTACCAGACTGTGGCCAAAGCCCTGGCCAACTACATCGATAAGACTCGCAGTGCTCAATTGTCGAATGCCAACTTTGCAAAGGCAGCCAAGGACTTTAATGAGTGGTTTGGTGATGCTAAGATCGAGTTTCAGGAATTAGCTCGCATGGGATCGCCGGGATCTTCATCAGCCACGGCTCAACAGTTGCAAACCGTCAAGAATTACATCAAGACCTTCGACAACGGTCAGCTGCTACTAAACAACGCTGTGGATATTGGCGAGGCCCTGTATCCGGTGGTTTCTCCCGAGAATAGAGAACGCATTCGCGCCGATCTTCGCCAGATGCGTGAGAAGTTCGATTACCTGAGAGACGAAGCCAATGCTTTCATGCAGCAAGTGGAAGGTGTTTTAATACAGAAGACCTCCATCGAAGAGAGCTACACCCAAGTATCGCACTATCTCAACGAATCCAAAGCCAAGGTTCCCACTGGTGATGAACTGTATCCTACTTTGGCAACCAAGAAAGCTGCCCTCCAGAACTACAAGACGCAGCTGCAGGAGATCACCCTTCACAAGAATGCCCTTAAACAATTGCACGATAAGGCGGTTACACTATGTGATGATGAGTCCGAGAGGAAGACCGATGAGTCCATCCAGGAATACAATACTCTTTCGAAGAAGATTTCTGACAGAATCACAACCGTGGGCAACCATGTGGTTAAGCATGAGGCATACGACCAGGTGCTGGAGAAGGCCCAAGATTGGCTGAATACTATCAAATCGGAAGCCATTGATATACTCAACGAAACTACTTTTGAGAAGGAGGGTGCCGAGGAGAAGCTAATTGTTGTCGAAAATCTTTTGCAACACAAGCCCGAGGGGGATTCCATTTTCGACACGTGCCATAAATTATTGGAAACTGTGCTCTCCCAAACCCATCCCAGTGGTCATCCAGCCCTTCTTAAGGGTTTCCAGGAGCCAAAGCAAGCTTGGGAAGACTTCATGACTCTGTGCCAAGATTCATCCGTGAAACTGAAGCAACTGTGCTCCAAATGGGACGAGTTCGACTCAATCATCGATGAGCTAGACAACTGGATGAAGAATGTCGAGGCAGTGGTAAAGAATCAAAACCTCAAGAGCACTGCTGATGCCAAGAAAGCCCACTTGAAGCAGCTCCAAGACATTGCCAAGGACATCGATCGTCGTGGCTCAGCCATCAATGAGCTGATGGACCAAGGCCGTGAGATCGAGGGTGAAACTGATTTGAACCTTAAGCTATCCCGACTTAATACTCGTTACCAGACTCTTAAGAATCTATGCAAGGAGTCGATTGCCAAGTACGTGAACTATGTAAAGGATCACCAGAGCTTCGATCAGGACTTCGATGCGTTTAAGCAGAGTCTTCAGGTATCCGTTGACGACCTTGCCAAGGCCAACGAGATTGTGGGCGATCAGAGTGTGCTGCAGGATCAGCAGAACAAACTCCGTGAGATGTCCGACAAGCGCATTTCAGACTCCACCCTCTTTGAGAGTCTGATTGATCGTGGAGAGAAGCTCTATGGCCACACCAGCCCCGACGGCCGTGAGATCATCCGCCAGCAGCTCCGATCTCTACGCACTTTGTGGGACAACTACACAGATGATTTGAATTCGGCCACACAGAAGATCGATCAGTGCTTGCTGCAGTTTAATGAGTTCAGCATTGCTCAGGATCAGCTTACTAAGTGGCTGAAGGACGTCGACAAGGCCATGCTTAGCAATACGGAACCCAAGACGACGTTGCAGGAGAAGCGGGCCCAGTTGCAGAACCACAAGCTCCTCCACCAAGAGATCACTACCCATAACGTTCTAGTTGATAATGTATGCGACAAGGCTCAGATTCTGGTGGATCAGATCAAGGATAATTCGTTGAATGTCTACTTAGCGTCGATCAAGCAAATTTTCCAGGGCATCGTTCAAAAATCCGATGTTATCCTTCACAACCTGGAGGACTGTGTGCAGAAGCATAACGAACTGAATAATGCTTTGGCCTCAGCCAAGACATGGATCTCGAATGAAAAGGCCAAGCTCTTGGAATGCGATGATGCTTACGGTGAGAAGGCAGATATCAAGCGCAAGATCGAAACCCTGGGCCAGTTGGCTCAAAACAAGCCACAGGCTATGAAATTGCTCGGCGATATTCGTGATCAGTTTGAGAAGGTGAAGCCAACTACTTCCGAAAAGGGTAACGAAGTGCTTGACAAGGAGATCGACGAACTGGAGACCACCATGAAGAGCCACTTCGATGACATCGAGGGCATTGAGGGCAAACAGAAGGATGTGCTTGCTCAGTGGGACAAATTTGAAAAGGCTCTCGAAGATCTCACCAAATGGTGTCGCAATGCAGAGGCCGTTTTCCGCGAGCAGCAGCTTCAGTCCACACTTCACGAAAAGGTAGAACAGCTGGAAAAGTACAAGATTCAAAGGGAATTGATACAACAAAAGGAAAAGGAAATCGATGCCTTCGGAGATGCTGCCCATGCCCTGCTTAACAACTGTGGAGCCGATCGTCTGAAAACACTGACTACTCAGATCACAAATCGTTATCAGCTGCTTCAGGTTCTCAGCAAGGAAGTGGTCAACCGCTGGTCTAATCTTGTTGACGATCATCAATTCTATCAGGACAAGTACAACGAGGTGGATTTGTGGCTGCAGCCCATTGAAACCCAGCTGGAGAAGGTCATTAAGGATGAGCCCACCCAAAGCTCGAACATCCTTCAGGTGCTCCTTTCAGAAAAAGAGCAAGCTGAGAGCTTATTTGCAGCACTAAATGCGGCTGGTGAGAAGGCTCTGCCAGAGACATCTACCCAGGGAAGAGAAAAGATTCGCAAGGATCTGCGTGACACCCGTGATCGTTGGGACAAACTGGATGAAGGTATTCGCAACTTAGAGAAACGCCAAGAAGCCCAAGGTGTTCAGCTGACCAGCTACCAGGATATACTAAACCAAACTGTTAACTGGCTAGACCAAGTAGAAAAACTTTTGCATAATGAAAATCCCGCTAGCTGGACCAGTGCCCAAGAGATCCGCTCCAAATTGTACAAGTACAAGGCCACCAACCAAGACATCAATTCCCATAAACGAATCGTGGAGGCTGTAAACGAAAAAGCAGCAGCCCTCCTAGGAAGCGCCGCTCCTGCAAACGCCGATGAAATCACTAAGGCTGTGGCTGAGGTTAATAAACGGTACGAGCAAGTCGGTCAGGATTGTGCCAAATTGGTGGCTGATCTAGACGGCGCCTTCGATGTGTATCAACAGTTCTCTGAGCTTCAGAAGGCGCAGCAGGATTACCAGAAGAATCTTTGGGATCGTCTTACCGGCTACTCTGACTACTCCGGCAATAAAGCAGCGTTGCAGGCACGTCTGCAGAAGATCAACGAGATTCAAGATGCCCTGCCGGAAGGTGTTGCCAAATTAAAGTCCCTGGAAGACCACATTGAGCAGCACGCCACCAGTATACCCGCTCGATCCAAGGAGGCCATGGCCCGTGACTTGGCTAACTTGCATGCTGATTTCGAGAAGTTCGGTGCATCTTTGAGCGATGTAAAGAGCGGTTTGGAGAATCGTCTCCAGCAATGGAATGACTACGAAGTTAACTTGGACCGCCTGATCAATTGGTTGGGCGAGGCGGAGAATGCTCTCAAGAATTACAATCTAAAATCGTCGTTCGAGGAGAAGGAAGACCAATTGAATCGGTTCCAGTCCTTGGCTCAGAGCCTACGTCAAAACGAAGCTGACTTTGACAAGATGAAGGACGATACCTCGGAGTTGGTACAGAGTTCTGGTGAAACGAGGATCGCAGTAAACGTGCAGCAGGTCTCCTCCCGATTCCAATCGATCCAAGCCACGGCCAAGGAGATTCTCAAGAAATGTGAGCAGGCTGTCCAGGATCATGGTCACTTCAATGATAAGTACAAGCAATGTGCTGATTGGTTAGCCAATGCTCAGGCACGTTTCGACGACTGCAGTGACCTGTCATCGGTGGGATCTCGTGACGATCTTCTGAAGAAACAAATGGTTATTCAGGAGCTTCTGGCACAGCAGCCAACGGCTACTCAACTGCTTAACAGCACCGTTGAGTTAGGCGAGAAGTGCTACGGATCCACAGCAACCGAAGGACGTGAAGCCATTCGCAGCCAGCTGGATGATCTGACCTTCGATCAGTTGTTTGACAATATCGCCAGTACTGCAAGGAAGATTCAGGACAAGATTGCCAAGTGGTCTGGATTTGATGAGATCGCTGACAGTCTCAAGAGCTGGCTGGATGAAACAGAGAATGCCCTTCCAGCTGAAATCGAACTGAAGACTACGCTGGATGAAAAGCGCACCAAACTGCAAGCCTATCGTGACATCCTGAACGACATCAATAATCACCAGGTGGAGGTGGGAAATCTTCAGGAGATCGCAGCTAATTTACCTGAAAAAACCGACCTCGTGGATCAAATCCTGAAGGATATTGCCGATCGGTTTGGAAAGCTGCAGAAGCGTTCCCAGAACTACGTGGAGCGCTACGAGGGCATTGTCAGTGCCCATCAGCAGTATTCCAAGGCCGTGATGGATGCCCAAGAGTTTATTGATGCCACCCAGAACACGGTTCACTACTGGGGCGACTTGGACTTGGAACAGATCTCACTGCACACGAACCTCGATCGCCTAAAGAATCTAAGGGCCAGTTTGGCCGACGAATTCCCTCGAGTTGATCAAGTGAGGGCTTTGGGCGAGAAGGTCATTCCGGGTACAGTGGATGTGGGTCAGGTCAATATAAAGTCCCAAATCGACACAACCCAACAGGAATGGGAGGGTCTCCTTACCGCCATCACCACCACCATTGAAGCCATTGAGGCGCGCCTCCAGCACTGGTCAGAATACGAACAGTTGCGAGACCAATGTCTGGCTTGGATTCGCGATACGGACAACAACTTGCATGCTATTGATCTTAAAGAGGATTTGCCGAAGAAGCGTGCTCAGTTGGATGCGCTGAAGGCTCTACAAGGAGATGTGCGAGCCAAGGAACTGGAGGTTGACAACGTTACAGAGAAAGCCCAAACCCTTCTCAAGGGACCCACTAGTAATCGAACCTCGGGTCCCGAGTTGGTCACCAAGTACCAGCAGATCTTCCATAAGGTCAAGGAGCTCAACAATCGCTGGCAACAGTACGTGACTTCCCATGAAGATTTCGACAATTCCATCTCTGATTGTACCTCGTGGATCAATGATATTAAGGAGAAACTGGATTACTGTTCGGACATGTCCTCAATGAGTCCAAAAGAACTGGAAAAGAAACTGGCCACCATTCAAGATGTTATATTGCTGAAGGACGAAGGCTCTGCTCGTGTCCTAAAGATCCTTGAGCAGGCTCAGCATGTCCTGGCCAACACCGCTCCCGCCGGACACGAGGCAATCAACAAAGAGCTATCAGAACTTCAGGATCTATGGTCGAGCATTGCCTTGCGCATTATGGATGTAAAATCGAATCTGGATGATTCCATCACCCAATGGTCCGGTTTCCTTGATCAGGTCCAAACTGTTCGCAAGTTCAACGAGTGGCTGGATGGTTTGCTGAAGGAATTGAGTGAACACCAGACCACAATGACGGAGAAGAGAGCTCAGTTGGATCGTGTCAAATCCACGGAGGAGAAGGTGCGCGTGGAAAAGATTGATGTGGACGCGCTCAAGATCCAAGCCAAGGAAATGATTGCAAGTGGTCAACAGAGCCAGGCTGCCTTCCAGGCCCAAAAGGTGCTTGATACCTTCGATGAACTTTTTGCCAAATCCCAGAAACTACTCTCAGATCGCCAGGATCAGTACAGGGACCATCGTTTGTTCAAGGAGGCCTACGATGATTTGGGTAGCTGGATTGGTCGAGCCCGTGAGAAGTTCCCCACCTTGAAGCAGAGCAGCTTGAGCGATAAGCTGGCCATTGAGAATGCAGTCCAAGCCACTGAGGCTCTTTTGAACAAGCAGGCTCAGGGTGAACTCCTGGTTGAGCACCTGGTGCACACTGGTGAGGTTGTGCTTGCCAGCACCTCCTCTCCAGGCCAGGAGATTATCCGAAATGATATCCGTGCCCTGCGCGACAGTTTCGAAAGTTTGTTCCGCGAAATCAACCAGCAGAAGGAGAACCTTGAAGTCACAATGGTCCAGTGGCGAGCCTATAAGGAGGAGTACGAACGCCTGATGGAGTGGCTGCAACAGATTGATATCTTGGTGAAGAACCATAAGCTCAACCTTTGTCCCAATTTGCCCGATAAGGAGAAGCAGGTGGCTGACATGAAGGATGTAATGTCACGACTAGAGAAGGGCAAGGAAGACATCGATAAGTTCAATGCATCCGCTGCCAGTCTTCTGAAGTCTCATCTTGATACCTACGTGAACAATCAACTCAGACACTTGGGCTCTGTTTATCAAGTACAAGTAAATCTAGCCAAGGATGTCCTCAAGAAGGTGGAAACCAATCGCGACCAGCATCGTGAGTACGACGCCAACATGAAGTCCGCGAAGGATTGGATCGCCAATGCAAAGGCCACAATTCAGTCGGCAGGCGAGGGAGCTGGCTCAAAGGAGGCTCTTCAACGTCGCCTGGAGCAAATTCAGGATCTGATTCGCAACCGTGAGTTTGGCCAGAATCTAGTCCACACGGCCATCAACAATGGCGAGAAGATAATCCGGAACACTCGCTCTGACGGTCGCGATGCTATTAACAATGAAATGAAGGAACTGCAAACCGAGTGGGATCGTTTGGTAAAGAAAATGTCTACAGCTAAGGTGCAACTAGAGACCAATCTCCTTCAATGGGCAGACTACAGTTCCAGTTACTCCCAGTTGCAGCAATGGATCACCGACAGAGAGGCCAAGTTGCAGCAGGCCTGCGAGCAGAAGATCATCAAATCCCAGCGGGGTCAACCAGGTCTCAGCAGTGGTCTTAGCGAACGTAAGGCCAATCTCCGCCAGACCAACAACATTGTCCAAGACATTGTGTCCTTTGAGCCCATGATTCAGTCTGTTACCTCCAAGGCATCTGATCTACAGCAGGGTGCTCCGGCCACTGAGATCTCGGATAAATACGATAACCTTACCAAGCAAGCCAAGGATTTGTACGAAAAGCAGAAGAACACCATCGATAGCTATCAATCTCTGATAGATGCTGGCAATGAGTTCGCAACCTGGCTGAGAAATGCCAAGGAACGGTTAAGCAAGTGCTCTGAGCCCACTGGAGATAAGCAAGCTCTGGCTGAGAAGACTCACCAACTGAAGATTCTGCAAGGTGAGCTGCCTGAGGGAGCTGAGAAACTGAAGAATGCTCTCGAGCAGGGCGAGATCGCTTGCCGAAGTGCTGAGCCCGAGGATTGTGAAATCATTGAGCAGGAGGTTGCCCTGCTTCAAGAGGAGTTCGATGCATACAGGGAAGCTCTGAACAAGGCCAAGGATTACCTGGATGTGGGCATTGTCAAATGGTCCGACTACCAGGATCAGTACACTGAAGCTTTGGAATGGTTAAGCAAGACTGAGGCTTTGGTTCAGTCCTACAACAAGTTGCAGGACAGTTTGCCTCAGAAGAAGGTGGTGCTCGAGCAGTTCCAGGGCCATCTGCAGACCCTATTTGACTGGCAGAAGACTCTGGATGATTTGAACATGAAGGCTCAGGTTCTCCTGGAGACTTGTTCCGATACAAGGATCAGCAATGCCATTATGCAACTCACCACCAAGTACAATGCTCTTCTGACTCTGGCCAAGGAAGTTATGCGTCGTCTGGAGATGCACTACCAGGAGCATCAGCAGCATCACAGTCTTTACGAAGAGTGCCAGTCGTGGATTGAAAATACCCGTGAGAAGCTTGCAGATTGCGAGCAAATACCCGGAACCCTTAACGAGGTGCAAATAAAATTAAACACTGTGAAGAATCTTCGTCAAGGCTTTGAGACGGGTCAGAACAAGCTTCGTTATCTTCTGGAACTGAAGGAGAAGGTAATCATGAACACCGAACAAAGTGGAGCAGCCAAGATTCAGGAGGACACTGAGACTCTTAAGCAGGACTTCGATAAACTCCTCGTGGATTTGAACGATGTGCGCCAGAAGCTGGCCAATCGCCTTGCTCAATTAGAGGAGATCTTCAAACTGTACAAGATCCTAGTCGAATGGCTGGAGGACGTGGAGCCGAGTGTAAAGGCCAGTGATGAGTTCCTGAACGACCTCAGTGAGAAACGCGCTGCGCTGGAGAAATTCCGTGTCATTCAGCGTGACATTAACGGTCACAGCGACATTGTTGAGAAGATCAATCAACGCCTGAAGGAGGATAATAGCTTGGATCTGAATGACTTCCAACCAGGTCTTGGTAAGTTCGACGAGCTGCAGACGCAGGTTAACAAGATCATTGAGTCGCTGGAGAACCAGGTCAACAGCCATGAGAAATACAAGCAGGCCTATAATGAGCTGCAGGATTGGTTGCGGCGCACCCGCATCGAAGTGGAGCAATGTTCCGACTGCCATGGCGAGAAGGACCAAGTGGAGACTCGTCTGAATCGCTTAGGCGATATTCAGTCCTCATCGTTGGAGGGCAAAGCCCTGTTAGAAGCCTGCGAAGAGCTCAGTCAGGCGGTGATTGCCACTAGCGGTAGCGAGGGCCAGGACAATGTAGCCCAGGAGATCAAGCATCTTACCGCAGAATGGGAATCCCTTCAGGCGCTTTCTCGCGATGCTCGCAGCAGCCTAGAATCTTGTCTGGCCGCATGGCAAACGTTCCTGCAGAAGTTCAATAAGATCAACTTGTGGATCGATACGATGAGCAAGCGCGTTACCAAATCCCAGGAAGGCGAAAACAAGAATCCCGAAGATTTGGTTAATGCCAAGGTAAGAACCCTTCTTCGTCAAGTCGACTTCGTCTCGCAACTGTCGCACGCACCTCTAACCAAAAATATAAAAAATACTAAAAATGTAATCGAGTATATATATATTCTAGCCAAAGCGCGCACGTATAGTAGAACTCACCGACAACAAAATTTGTATCTGAATAATACCTCGTACCGTGTGAGAAATTAATCATTTACTAAAACCTCACTAATCACTACAGCTAACTTTTCAGCTAATCACTTGTATTACTCA